>JARVZY010007508.1:0-22975 GCA_030686995.1 Artemisia argyi | reverse complement strand
ACCTACTTCTCGATACTTCCTAATAACTACTCTTGGGTGGCGTGTGCGTAGTCAAGTTTTCCCTTGCTTGGGAACATCGGGTCCTCCCATCCTTCTTCTTCGTATTGTGCCAACCCCTCAAGAACTTTCCAGCATTCGTCAATGCTAAGTCTGTTTAGCCTGCCCTTGGCTGCGTAATCTATAGCTCTCCTTGTTTGATAGTTAACTTTATCGTAAAAGATTTGAATCTGGAGCCATGGTTCAATGCCATGATGAGGGACTTTTCAGAGCAGGTCTTTATATCGAGTCCATGCTTCGTAAAAGGTTTCACCTTGACGTTGTTGGAACATCAAGATGTCATTTCTAAGCTTAGTAGTTCTCCCCGGTGGGAAAAATTGAGCAAGGAAACGAGTGGTGAGATCATCCCATGTGGTGATGGATCCCGCGGGTAAACGCTCAAGCCATTGACTAGCTTGATCACGTAGAGAGAATTGGAATAGGCGTAATCGGGTTGTCTCTCTAGTTGCAACATCTAGGTCTATGGAATCTACGATTTTAAGGAAGTCCTTAAGATGTTGATTTGGATCTTCGGAACGAAGTCCATGGAATGCACATCCGCTTTGCACCAACCGGATGGTGTCGGATCGCAAGGGGGTCACATTGGCTCCGGTGAGCTCAATGGTGTTTCAGTAGCCTTGGTGGCTAGGTCGGGAATACTCTCCTAAGGTTCGGGGCCTAAGAGGTTCTAGTGGTGGGTTTTGTTGTGGTGGGATGACGGGTTCAAAGATGTTTCCATCGTCCATGATGTCGGGTGGTGAAAAGTTACGAACAAAAACACAAAGAAATAAGATAGACTAAGGAAAACCTAAAAATAAAAATAAAATCTTACTAGAAAGGAATCTAGCAAGTAGACCTAATAAAGAGAGATTCTAACCTAGACAATAACTATTCCCCGGGCTGCGGCGCCAAAAACTTGATACGTAGAGATCGCACCAGGCTTTACCTCTCAAGGGATCTTGAGAAGCTTACAACCCCCACCAGGCAGTGTACCTGATCGTTGTAGTATAGTATAGTGACAAGTACCGGGGGATTGATCGTTCAGCTAGGAATAGTGTCGCTAGGATTAGAAAACCTAAATACTAGTTCTAGAGATGAGAGATGATTCTTTTTGTATTTTTATATTTTTTAGAAAGCAAATAAAAATCTCGGGTTTGAAGGATTTTGGGCGGAATTAGTTGCTAGTCAACTAACCCAATACTAAGATGCAATCAAAATAAAATACTAAAAATGAAAATAAAACTAAATTAATCTAAGGTTGTGAGCAATAAGTGGGAGAAATGTATTTACTTAGATTTCACTACTCCCTAGATATCTTTTACACGTTAATTACTTGTTATAGTTGCGTGGATGACGGATTGTATTCCTTAATATAATTCATGGGGTGGCGTACTTACTTCCCCAATCCTATGAGTGCCTACTTCACTCCTATGTCGAGCCTGGAAGAAGCTCCTAACATGGGATCATTAGAATTTACTCATGCATTAAATACAACCAATAAAACCTAGTACACATCGGTTCATGTTTCCTAAGACGTTCAAGCATGTTACCATTTTGAGATCTGCCAGTTTTCTTAAGCCTAACATTGAAATCATTCATCCAATACAACCATAAACAAGTAATCAACACATAATCAACATCTAGGTTTCATTAGATCTAAGCAAACACAAGATAAATCTAGCCTAGCATGGTGGAATCAAGACAAGCACAAGATATAGACAACCAACACATAGACATATTGATTGAATTAAGAAAAGACTTATCTTAATAACACATGTAAGGATTCAAGGGTTGAAAACCCTTGAAAAGCTGTAAAATTCGTATATGGTTCGGCCTCAGGGTTTCTCCAAACTTCTTCCTTTTTAATGAATGAAAATTAAAAAACTATATATATATATTAGAGGCTGACGGCGTCAAGAACAAATGGGTGACGCCGTCATCTCGCCGCCAAAATAATCCTCGGACTGCCTTGATCTACATCTGACGCCGTCATGTTGTCCATTTTTGCAGGCCATCACACTTTTAACTCTTGACGCTCTACTTTGTGACATCTTCATTTCTGTACTGGGTTGTCATGGTATTTATTCTTGACGCCATCAGGAAAGTCTTCTTGACGCCGTCACACACTGTTCCCAGCATGGAAAATTAAGTCTTTGGCGTTTTCTTCACTTTTATGCTCCAAAAATGTCTGAATTGCTTCCTTTTCCAGATTTCACTCCCAAAGTACCTAAAATCACAAATGGAACGATTTAGGTCAATATTTGATCAAATAAATTCAATTCCGGGCTTAAATGACCCCCTAAAAATGGATCATTTTTCGCCTCATCAATCTTCTATGGCATCCCATGCTTCTTCAGCATTTAATTCCCTAACATCCCCGTTGGCAAAATCATCAATGTACCTTTGGTAATACGGGTGGACACTATAGTAAAAGATTTGAGTTGGGTACCATAGATCGAAACCATGATGAGGGACTATTCGGAGTAAATTTTTAAAATGAGTCCATGCATCATAGATAGGTTCATCTCGATATTGGTTGAACATCAAGATATAATTAGGAGTGAATTGGTTTCGTGGTCGGTAGTATGTTGGATTCGCGTTCTCCATAATGGTGAACGGAAGAGTCAATGAAAAGGTTTTTATGAACAAACACACAAAGAAAAGATAGACTACGAGAAAGCTAATAAAATAAAAATAAAAATCTCGCTAAAAAGGAATCTAATGAATAGACCTAATCAAAATAAATTTCAACCTAAACAATAACTATTCCCCGGGCTGCGGCGTCAAAAACTTGATACGCGAGATTGCGCCCTCGCAACAGGTTTTACCTCTCAAGGGATCTTGAGAAGCATGCAATCCCCACTAGGCAGTGTACCTGATCATTGTAGTATAGTATAGTGACAAGTACCGGGGGATTGATCGTTCAACTCAAAGAATAGTGTTCGTTAGGATTGAAATTAATCTAACTAGGTCTAAAGGTGAAGGATGATTCTTTTTGTGTTTTTATATTTTATGAAAAGCATGTAAAAATCTCGGGTATTAGAAGAGTGGGCGGATTTCCTTATAGTGACAAGTACCGGGGGACTGATCATTCAACTCAAAGAACGGTTTTATATTCCTTAATACCATTCGTGGGGGTGTGTACAAATTTCCCCAACTCTATAAGCTTATATCTATTCCTATGACAGACACCCAGTATCATATCATGGCCTCCACAATAGTCACTTATGCATTAAACACAACCAATTAATCGTAGTACACATCCGATTCATGTTTCTTAAGACGTTCAAGCATGTTTCCAATTGGAAGTCTGCCAGTTTTCTTAAGCCTAACATCGATATCACCCAATTAAACAAGAGATAATAGGAAGCAAGAATTATAAACTAAACCAATTAGATTAATTGCATTTGTCACACCCTAATTGATGAAGATAGACACAAGCATCAATAAGAACACAATAAGATCTAATTGATTATAAACAAGTTTCATACAATCATAAGTAGACACAAGGTGAATTAGCAAACCATAATCAATGAAGAATAAGCAACAATGATAATGGACAACATGATTAAGATACAATCAAAAAACCAATATAAGATATTTATGGAGTGATTGAAACGCTTTAAGTTGCTGGAAAAACACCTACCCTAACCCAAGAATCGGACCTAGAGTTGGGGGCTTTCAAATAATGAAGTTATGATGTATTTATAGGCTGTTTTATGCCCGGCCCGTCTTGACGGCGTCAAGACTAAATTTTCTTCACAAAATTGTAGATCTTTTCCTCTCGATCGTTTCCTTTTTTGAATCGCTCAAATCCGAGTTTGTATGCAAAAGTTATAGCCAAAACAGTGTCAACTACTCCGCGCGCAAGTTGTGATTGTCTCGATCATCTTGTGACGGTTTCACTAAGGTTTCTTCTTGTGTAAGTCTTCTTCCTGACGTCGTCACTCTATATCATCTGACGTCGTCAGGTTAAATCCTGACTCCGTCACCTTCAAAAATTTTCTGGGACGTCTCTTGTTGTCTTATAACGTGACGACCTTGCTGAAATTACACGTGACGCCGTCAAGTGTAAATGTGTTGAAAACTTTCTGGCCCGTCAAGTGCAAAAGTATCCACCTCTTCTTCAATGAGTGACGGCATCACCTTGTAGAGCATGACGCCGTCAAGTACTGTTTCCAGCATGGATTTTTGATTTTCTCGTTTTCTTCATTCTTGAGCATAAAAACGTCAAAAAAGCTCCAAAATGCTTCATATTCCAGAAATCACGTCCCACGTACCTAAAATGACAAAATAAACGATTTAGGGCAATATTTGATCAAATAATCACGATTTGGGCTTAAATGACCCCCTAAATATTTATTATTATGAGACGGAGAGAGTTACTAAATATTTATTAGTTCAAGTCCTGCTTAGGACATGTGAGATAGTTTGTGGTTATTAGAGCATGCGGTGTGTTAACTTAGAACCCGCGTTAAACCTTAACTTTCCTGCATTAAGGCCGCGTTAACCACACGGTGTGTGTACGTTAAAGCCATGTTAACGAGCTGCGTTAACCTCTGAACACAGCATTAAGGCTTAGTTTATAAAAAAAAAGAGAGAAAAAATCACTATCACCCCCTATAACTTTAATACTAGCCGATGGGTAAATAAAATAAATAAAACTTACACCCCCTAAACGTTAATAAACGTCTAGTTAGCCTATAAAAAAAAGTCAAAACCATTTTCCCACCATTATAAATACCTAATAAACACACAACTTTTTTCACACTTCCATAACTTAAACTCAAATTTATATACTTCCTTTAAAAAAAAAAAAAAAAAAAAAACCCTTGTTCATTCACAATGGATCCTAATCAAAGTTACGAAGAACATAAGAACTGGTCCGAGGTAGATGGCGACACTGAATTTGATTTTATGATAGCCGCGTACGAATATCAGCAGCAGTTAGAACAAGCAGCAGAAGCTCAAACTCGTGTGACCCGTTGATGAGTGTCTAAATACTCATCATTTCGTTCACATTTAAGCTACAAAAACATCTGAAAACATACAGATATGCTTTAAAATATAGGAAATATCATTAAATTGTGTTTTTATGTGTTACAAGTGCAAAAGGATTGAAAACTGATGAAAAACAACATATTTCACATAATTTACAGTTTCAGTCCAAAAATTGGCAAATCTAGTCCCTGGTAATCCAAAACATGTTAAATATCATCTAAGGTCCTTAGGGATTCATAAGTTGTCAAAACTAGTCCTTTAAAGTTAAAAATTTCAAAATGACAACTTTAGTCCCTCAAGTTTCAAAAATGTCAAATATAGTCCTTAAGGTTTTAAAAATGGAAAAATATCAAAAGTAAACCTTGTACTATTCATACATGGCAAAATTGGTCCTTATGATACCTTGTGGAAAGTTACATGTTCAGTCCCCATAAAATCCAAAATTACACTTTAGGTCCTTGGGCCTTAAATACCACAAACCATCCGGACCCTTAATATTAAACAAATAAACCACAACCATCACCCAATCCAGCCCACCCTATATTTTTTACCCAGGCCCAATCCAAATCCCAAAACATCCACCCCTTTAATATTACCAGGGTTTGACCTGGTCAACCCCCACCAATACCGTCCCCACTGTTCATCCCTCTCCCTCACCACTGTAAATCCAAACCACCCTCTACCTCCCTGGTATTCCACCTCACCACCACCTGTCTACCTCCACCTCACCCTCGAAAACCTCATCACACTAACCTTTAATTGCAATAAATGCTTCTCCACCACTTTTTCTCAAAACCATCCCACTTTCCCCTGTTTTGCTCCCAACTTGACCCATAACCCACTCCTGCTATCCAAATTGTCCCCCTGCCAACTCCACAACACCCCAGAGTTCTTTAATTGAAATAAAACTGCTTCTATCCACGTGTTCTACATTTGGCGCCAAAACAGAAGTTAAATGGTCAAGATCAATTCATGGAATCCAAGGGTGGAAATGGAGTGGGAAAGTCTTAGGGATGTCGACAAAGGCTAAAAGATCAATATATATCAAGAGGGGAGCAGAGGAGTAGATTATCTAGTGTAATTTTAGTTGCTTAATTTCGTATTAGTCAAATTTACATTTCCAGTGCACTTCCAAGCTTTTAAGCTTCTTGTTAAGTTAATTCAGTGTTAATCAAAGTTACTTTCAGTTTCAATTTCAGTTCCATCTTTACAAATTCAGTTATTGCAATTTCAAGTTCAAATTTCCAAGTTTGCTTATTTAATGTTATAATTGATGTTAAGGACTGTTTTAGATCACATAAGCTCCTCAGAAAGCTTATTAAAGCTTTTAGATACTTTAAAAATCAGCTTAGGGTTGAAATTCAAAAATAACTAAAAAAATCAAAGAAAATAGAAAATAAAATAAAAACTCAGTGTTGAATGATGAAGAGAGCTTGGAGCATGGTAAATTTTGGATTGCCATGGTATTAGTACCTCAGGGGAGGTGTTAGGGTGGTTATTTGATCCTTGGTTCCTCAGTTTAGCTTGGATTCCACTTTTGTAAGCTATTTTCTTAATTCTTGTACTTTACTGTTTTTGTAACTTATATGCTTTGATCTTTGTGTTTTCCTGGTTAGTTGTTGTTGTTAAGTATTATTAAAGTTTAATATTGCTTGATTGTTCATTAGATTAGGTGTTGCTTAAAATTGTATTATCACAGTTTAAAATACAAATTTGACAAATCTGTGTTATATGCTTGTGGTGTTGATGTTTTATGCTCATTTGGTCTTGTGATATCATTATATGACCTCAGAAATCAGTTTCATGGTTTACAATTTTGTTTTGCTTTGAAAATAATAATTTCATCAATTTTAAGGGATGTTTGGATCATGATTGTATGCTGAGTTCTTGTTGTTGTTTTGTTGTAGATTTGGCATGGTTAGTTTAGTTTAGGTGATATTAGCATAAGTAAGTCACTAAATCTCAGTAGCCTTCACTAAAAAAGTCAAATCAACCACAAATCCATCATATTAGCTCACTGTGTAGGATTTAAGTAGGCACATCATGTTTTTAGTGGTGTAATTAGTTAAGAAAGTTTATTTTAGCTCCATTATAGCTTAATATAACATATTAACTCAGTAAATTAGATTATAAGTTCACTTTAGTCAACTTAGCTTAATATCTAAAAAAGTCAAATTTGCCTTTGTCAGGAAATCTCATTTTTAGCAAGAATTGTTTGGAATTTAGTAGGTAAATCTAAGACCTGAGCTTTTTACATGTGAAAGTATACCAGCTAGACTACTGAATCCCATCATCAAAATATTTTTGTGAATTTTTGTGTGCAAGCTATACAAGCTCAAAGTCACTTGCAGGGGAAGTACCTCCCCTGTGCACAGTCACTGCACCACCACCACCACCACTTTGGTGGTTATTTCTGGCCACCACAGTGGGTCCCAACACCGCACTTTTGGTTCTTTGAACCCCCCTCCTGGCCACCTTCAAGGTTTGAGCAAGCTTTTGAGCTTAAGCTTCCTTGGACCCACCTTAATTAACTCAAAATTTCTGTCCCATTTTTCTATGTTCAATAAGAAAACAAAGTGCTTATCTTGGCTTATGGGCTTATCCTGTGAGCTTATTTGATAAAATCTTGCTTAAACATATCCAAACAACTAATTTGAACCAGAATCCACCCTTGTGGACCCCACTTAAGCTCATTTGAGCTTAATTCCTAGTTTGGTCAACTAAAGTCAACTATCAAGCTAATAAGCACTCACAGTGCTTATTTTTGAGTTCCAAACTAGTTGTTTTTACAAAAGTTTCATATTTTAAGTATTTTAGTAGTTCTGTAAAAGAAAAAATAGAAAAAACCAAATTTAATTATAGTGATAGCTTCTATTTAATAGAAATTATATTTTTAATTTTCTTTTCAGCTTATTTATGAGCACTCTTGCATTTTTATATTTTTATTAAATCTCTTTTATATTAAAGTACTTTTATAAATTTTTCCAGATTTTTTCTTTGTCATTTAGTGATATTTAGAATTAATATTAGTTTAATTAATTATTAATTAATATTAAAGAATTAAATAGCAAAATTAGATTTTATTAAGTAACACCTAGTTTTTATACTTTTCCTAGCTTTTATATAAGTAAAAACATTTTTAGGAATTTTTCTAGAATTTCTACTGTTCATTTTCTATTTTTTATAATATAATTAGTTTAATTGGTAATTAATTAATAATTAGAATAATAATTAGTAAATTAGTTTAAAAATACATAAAACCGACTTTTTATAATTCTTTAGATTCCT
The DNA here is from genome assembly GCA_030686995.1 of Artemisia argyi. Taxonomy (NCBI): domain Eukaryota; kingdom Viridiplantae; phylum Streptophyta; class Magnoliopsida; order Asterales; family Asteraceae; genus Artemisia; species Artemisia argyi. Next base: position 14,650 of record JARVZY010007508.1, on the reverse strand, counting down.
GTGATGGTTAATTAGATTTATAAAAATCTTCTTAATTATCTAAGTCTTTTTAGTATTTGTTATAATTTAAATCAGTTTAATTAGTTAATTAATAATTAAATAATAATTAATTAATAATAATTAGATAAATAGTGTGAAAAATATAATTTTAGTTCTAAAATAAGTTTTATAATATTTTAGATTTTTCCAAGTTTTAATTTTATTTTTCTAGGCTTATTTCACATTTTCTTATTTATTAGTGTATTATAAATAATTAAAAACAGTAATTAATTAATAATAATTAATTAAACGGATATAAAAATAATTTTAAATAAATTTTCTTTTACTTTTAGGATTCCGAAAATATAATTTTCACATTTGTGGGAGTTATATTTGACAGAATTCACGTTTAGTTTCGTACGTTTACGTTTATTTAAATTTAAACGTACATTTTTATATCTTTTTTACATTTTTAGGTTTTCTTAACTTTTAAATAAATTAGTAATTATAAAATAAAGATTTTAAGTTTATTTAATTTGCATTTAAGCCCCTAAGGCATGCAAATTCCTACTATAGTTAAAATCGTTTTTGTTTTATATGTTTACGTTTAAATATTAAACGTACGCGTTTTCCAGTTTCTTTAAATTTGTGATTATCTGATTTCACGTATCAGTTGATATAGCTTATCAAAGCTATTTTCACTTATATTTCAGCAGTATAATCACTTGAACCCTTTTCCTGTTCATTTCACCTGATCTCAAAGTCGTCTTATTTCAGATTTCACGCCTCGTTGGGATCTAACGACCCGGGGAGACACTACACTCCACGGAGTATTGGTTTAGACTGTTTGACTTGTTGACCATTACTTGGTTGATATTTTCTGACTGTTTACCACCAATCACCCGTAATCATATCTATCGTGAACGTGTGAGCTTGCCAAAGAACATTTGCGTAACGACTATTTCTATCAAGGGTGTAAGTATACTCACCGGAATTTTCGAAGAAGATTTCGTATGAGCCGAAAATTATTTCTAAAAATAGTCGAAGTTATTGAATCTTAAACTTTCGATCCTCTTCCAGATCATTTTAAATTCTTTGTGCAAGCACCCGATTGTATGGGTCGAATGAGTATAAGTGTTTTTATGAAGTGTACATCTGCCATACGCCAATTGGCATACGACAACTTACCTGATGCGTTTGATGAGTATTTGCAAATGGATGAGCATACTTCACGTGATTGTCTAGATAATTTTAACAAATGCGTTATGGATTTGTTTATGCCGGAGTATTTAAGAAAACCAACATGGGCCGAGATTCAAAGTATTTATGAAAAAACATGAGTGTGAACATGGTTTCTTGGGAATGCTTGGTAGCATTGATTGCATGCATTGGGAGTGAAAAAATTGTCCGATTGCGTGGCAAGGGCAATTTGGTGGGGGTGATAAAAAATATCCAACAATAATCCTTGAAGCTGTTGCTTCGCAAGATTTATGAATTTGGTATGCATTTTTCGGGATGACGAGGGCGAATAACGATATTAATGTTTTAGATAACTCTCCGTTATTTGACGACATTCTTGATAACGTTGCCCTAAGAGCACCTTATATGGTAAATGAAACCAGGTATGAACAGGGATATTACTTAGGTGCCGGAATTTACCCACAGTGGGCAACTTTCGTCAAATCTTTCTTGGCAACAACTGACAAAAAACATGGTTATTTTAAAAGGAAACAAGAAAGTGCACGAAATGATGTCGAACGTGCTTTTGGTGTGCTTTTAGGAAGTTGGGGTATACTACAACAACCGACACATCAATTAGAAATTGTCAAGATGTGTAAAATCATGTATTCTTGCATTATTTTGTATAACATGATTTTAAAAAATCAAAAGTTTACACTACGTGAGTATGGCGAAATATGAGTGGATCTGTCACCACGTATGAGGCAAGAAAGGTGGGTCGACAGATGTGATACCCACCGTCGCAAGGCAAAAGAAATACACAACAAACAAACGCATACTCAACTCTAACAAGTCTTTATGGAACATGTTTGGCAAGAACATCTTCAACGACAACAACAACAAGAAGAAGATTCTGAAGACGATGAATAAGTATTTGTAATTCGTATGTTTTTGAATTTCATATGTTTCGTTTTTTTTTCGATGCATTTTTTTTAGTTTTTTAATATTTCGTATTGTAATATGTTTTAAGAATTAATATAATATTTTTTAGTAAATGAAGTATTTGTTTTAGTTTAGAGGTTGAATTTGAAAATACTTGAGTTAAAGTTGAGTGATGATAAGAGGTGTTTTTTTTAGTTAAGGTGAAAAAGTGAAGCTGATGTGGCGCTGACGTGACAGTGGGTAAAAGTTTAACCTGCGATTAACACATCTCATGCTCTTAGGGACAGAGCTAGGAACAAATATGACCATATGCATAATTTTTTTAACTGTAATATAATAGAGTTTAAGATGCTAACTAAATAAGACTAAAAACACATTTCGATTGACCGGGGTCATTTAAGATACATTTAAAAAAAATCGATGTTTTTTCTTAAAATTAACATTATATATATATAAAAAAATAATAAAAAAATAAAATAAAAGGTGGTTGTATATTATGAGATAGTTAATTGCCTTTAAGAAAAAATAAAAATAAAATAAAAATAAAATTATGACCGGTCATTTTGCAACTCGCATGGCTCACGCCTAACCATACACATTTGCTACCTATTTGCAAATTGCACTAGACATATTGGGGCCTAACCATGCACATTTGCTACCTATGTGCACTAGACATATTGGGGGCGACATCGTAGATAATTGGTTTTAGGTATATATATATCTACACTAAACATACATGATACAACATTCGCTTATGTACATGAACAAATCGAATTACCAGTATTACAGTAGTATCTTGTTGCATTCTTACTAACCGAATAAACATGTTCAAGACTTGTCAAATGGAATAACCTAATTCCAGTATAAAAAGCAATGTCTGACCATCAATTTCCAATCTGATGTCATGTGGACAATAGAGCAGCCCAGCTCGTTGTAATGTTGCATATGCTTTTCCTTTTCCCATTTCAACTTTTGTATATTTCCTGGTAACAGGGTTGTGTACTTGACAATTAGTTTAAGTTAATAAAAGTTAAAAATGAATTTGATACCAAGGGTGTGTTTGGTATCCCACTATAGGAATAAGACTATGACTATGAAAGTGATTAAAGATGTTTGCTTAAGATGAGAGGGCCACTACTATGGTAATGAATGATAGATATCATCCATACTCCATATACATCAAGGGTGCGTTTGGTATGCTGCGAGGAATGACAATGAGAATGAGTTTGATAGTAGTGGTGGGTCCCCAACTATGAAAGAATCCATTACCCCCTCTCTAGCCATATATGAAGTATGGAAAATATGTGACTTTCATAATCATAGTGGTGGGCCCAACAGTCTTAAACAAACACTTGCAATGACTATCAAAGTCATTGTTTCATTCCCTTAGTAACATACCAAACGTGCCCCAAGAGAGCCACCTATAGATCTTTCATAGGTGAGGGACCCACTACTACTATCAAACTCATACCCAATGTCATTCATGACAACATACCAAACGCACCCTTAAAGCTTCTTTAGTTGATTGGTATCTCATATTGTGTGAGAATAGTTCATAATTGAACGGTTGTGGATTCATGTCATGGTTACTACATGTGGGATTGATTTCTCATGCGTATATTGTGAGGTTATTAGTTGTCTTTAAAAAGAAGATTTTGATACAATATTTTGAATATATTTTTTTGAAGAAAAAAGCAAATAACTATTGTTAAAACTTTACTAATTACTAGCATTGTACCCGCGCAAAGCAACGAGATATCAAATATGCGATTTTTGTCGTATCTTGATCCTTTTGCAGTATACAATGATAGTCGGTATATGACAGTTTACCGGTTTGATGGTTCTAAAAAAATAAATGCGTATTTAAATTTTCGTAAAATATATTAATAAAAATATAGATTTTCATAATTATATTCATTTGAACTTAGTAAATATTGAATGTATATAATAAAATTTAGAACTTTAAATTTATATTATTGTAGGTTTGTAACATCTATTTTAATATTAAAATTTAATGTGTCATTAGTGTACATTATAATGCAATTAGTATAATGTAGTATTTAATTATAAGAATTACTAAATATAGTAATATGTACGGTATAAGCTTAAAATATTAAACATTCTATTTATAAAAGTCCCAAATGAATCATAGATAGATTATAGATTACTTATCCATATTAGGGCTGAGCAAACGGACCGGATGGACCGGACCGACCGACAAAACCGACCGGACCGAGACCGACCGGACCGGACCGACCACATTCGGTCCGGTCCTCGGTCTAAGCTTTTTGCCAAATTCGGTCCTCGGTCCGGTCGGTCCGGTCCGGACCGACCAAAAACCCGAAAAAACTTGCCTAATTGGACCGGACCGACCGGACCGGACCGGACCGAGACCGGACCGACCATATTCGGTCCGGTCTCGGTCTATGGTTTTTCCGGTTCTCGGTCCTCGGTCCGGTCCGGTCTTGGTCGGTCCGGTCCGGTTTTCGCCCGATGCTCAGCCCTAATCCATATCACAAACCAAAATTTTATCTATAATATTATTAAAACTGATAAAAACTGAATAATTGACTAACAAAATTACAAAGGACATCAAATGCATAGAATATCAAAAAAGGAGACCCAAAGAGCCCTAGACCATATTCACTATAATAGCAAACGGTACCCAACGTTTTCAACTGGTGCCGTCCCACAACGCCAACACGATGGCGCCAGAAGGACACCAACTGTCACCGAGGTTGGTGTTTTCGTTCCTCACGCTGGTCCCAGCAACCAAGTGGTCCTTTTTTTTATTGTTTATTATTTGTGTTTTAGTGAGTTATTTGTGGCCAGAAGGTTTCTCATAATGCTAGAAATAGGAAGAATGGGTACTTTGTGTAATGTGAGATATTCTGATATTATGAAAAAAAAAAAATATAAAAAAAAAAAAAAAAAAAATATTGAGATTACAGAACTTCTCTCATGACACCATGTAATGGCACCAAAAGATACCTAATGCTCTACGAAAAGGCACCTAATGCTCTAAGCCATCAGATGGTCTTTAACTATTTTGTAACTTTACTTTAGCTTTACAGTGATGATATTCTATAAAGTTAACACGAAGTCAATATTTTTTACTAAACAAACAACCATCCATTGTCGTTGCAGTATTACTTTTCTAGGATGGAGACTTTAGCAGTGGAGCACGGAGTATAATATAATTGGAAACTTTCACGTGTTAAAAAAAATAATAATAAAAAATTAGAAACGTTCACCCCACATACTTCAAAAGATGTGACGCTTTTTTTTTTTAGCATTTCTTCAGCCTAAAATTTTTTCAGACACAAATTAATTTTTTCAATTATTGACTTTAGTTTTGAATGTGTAAATGCGGTGAAAGATACATAGTGAAACGACAATTAACCTGATTCTAACCATAAGTAATTTGGGTGATCAACAAGGTAATGCAGATTTAAGTCATGATCAACGATGTATTCTAACTATAAGTAATTCTAATGATCAACAAGGTAATATACACGTAAGTGATGAACAACAATGTTTAGTAATCCTTGTTCCAGCTGTAAGTAATTTTGATGATAAATAAAGTAGATCAAGTGTAAGTAATTCTCACTCTCTAAATCGAAAAAGAACAAAAAACTAAAACCAAATTCTTCGACTGAAACAAAGTTGTAAAACTTTTGAGTCTTTAAGTTACAGTAATACAGTATGTGTAAATGAGAATAAACAAAGTAGTTTTTCTAACTTGTGCCCTGTTAAGCACACAAAAATATGTATTTTTGCGGATCCCTGTGTACTTTTTTGTAGGTCCCTGTCACTTTTTAAATAAAAAATAGTTTTTTTTGTGTACTTTTTACGGGTCCATTGGTATTTTTTGTGTGCTTAACTTGTGCCCTCAGGACACAAGTTAGAAAAACCCTAAACAAAGTTACTAGAGAAAATGCGGAATTCTTTTTTTCAGTTTTAGCATAATTTTTTTCTTCCATTTTACACAAACAATCATTTTCAAAAGACAGACTACTTTTTTACCGACACATTTTTGTCACAAAAGTGACAAACAACCCGAAATATAAATCCTCCAAATATAAAAAAGAGTAAAAACAAAGTTAAGTGGATTAAATAGAACGTTTGATATTAACCAAATATTTTATCATTAAATTTTCACTCAAATAATTACAAAAATAAATAAATAAATAAATAAAAATAAAAATAAAAATAAAAATAAAAAATAAAATTCCCAAAAGCAACCCAACAACAACATAAACAACAAGTCAATAAATTCAACCTTCACCAAACAAGGAAACATGTCCGAATCTCATGTGAAAACTAATCTTATTAAATCGAATGTTTACCATGAATCTCATTTTTGATACTGCCTCGGTAAACCTGTCCTTTAATTTTTTTTAGTAATACCATATTAAAGCATTATACTTGTAAAAAAAATCACTTTTGAGTATCGAACTTTTTTTCTTCATTGGGATACTAAACTTTTATTTTTAGCCTCTTTTACGCACTTTGACATTTTTGCCTCTCAAATTTTTTAAAAATTCAGGGGCAAAAATATCATAAAAATGTCTCAAAGTGCGTAAAAGAGGTCAAAAATTGAAAGTTTAGTGCTCAAATGAGGAAAAAAAAATTTCGATACTCAAAAGTGATTTTTTTTATAAGTATAGTACTTTAATTTGGTATTACCCTTTTTTTTCGACATTAACCACAAATTCTTCACAAATCCAAAAACCATTTTCTTTTTGAAAATAACAATGTTCGCTTTGCTAAATTGACTGATAAATAATAAGCGACTCACTCAATAATTGGTGAAAAAAACAAACCTTCATCGGGCAGTCAACAGTTTGTTCACATAATAACCAACCAATACCAACAGGATCTCTAAACATTGAATAGACCGTAGTGTTTTCATCATTGATAAGCACAACTTTTCCAACCACATGACCTAGAAAACCAAATCTCGTAATTACTTTGACTACCAAATAACACAAAATACATGAACTTTGTTGGACATTAACGGTCGACATATGTATTACCAAAAGATTCAATTATCAAAAATAATAATAATAATAATAATAATAATAATAATAATAATAATAATAATAATACTAATACTAATAATAATAATAATAATAATAATAATAAATAAAATAAATAAATCTACTACCGCTCAAGCTTGACATAACTTGACAAACAAACAAAAAAAATAAAAAATAAATAAAAGGAACATTAAAGGATTAATAAACAAAAATAAACAAATTACCTCTTGTGTGATCAATGTGGGCAGCCTTCAAACCCGAAAGTCCGAAGGCATAACCTCTTCATCACTCCCTTTCGTCCTTCTTCTCGCCGTACTGTTACTAAATTTCGCCTTTCGTCTTTTGCCCTTCCTCCTTCGCTCTCTACTGCCACGTCTCTCCTTTGCTCCCTACTGCCATATAAAGTCAAAGAAATATTTACTTAATCTAGGATGCAAGATCATAACAAAACACAAAGCAAAAAAATAAGCAATATGAAGAATCACTTATAACCCAAAGCATGTACACACCTTTTTGATGAGTTTTCGCTGGAGCAGCAACCAACAACTTCCATGTAGTTGTGTTCCTGATTATTAAAATTAATTTTGTTATGTCGGGGAGATTTCGAGTGATTTAATTTCTGTGGCCGATTGATGATTCTAGAAATTGTGTAGAACTCGGTGATGCAAGAAAGAGTACTCCTGAATATTCGGGAGTTATCTGTGTGTATTACAGATTTTAAAGGCGGTGGAAAGCTCTTGGGCCAAAGACAACATTGGATCGGGGCTTAGCAGGCCAAGTTTTTTTTGCGTGTAGCCCACAGTGGAGCGGCGTCATTTCGGATGAATGACAACGTTTTAAATGACAAATTATATATATACAGTAATCATATATGTTAATGTGAATAAACAAAAGTTACTAGAGAAAATGCGGATTCTTTTTTTCAGTTTTAGCATTATTTTTTTCTTCCATTTTACTCAAACAATCATTTTCAAAAGACATACTTTTTACCGACACATTTTTGTCACAAAATAGACAAACAACAAGAAATATAAATCCTCCAATATAAAAAAGAGTAAAAACAAAGTAAAGTGGATTGTTTTTGAACGTTTGAAATTAACCAAATATTTTATCATTATATTTTCTCTCAAATAATTACTTCCAAAAAAAAAAAAAAAAAAAAAAAAAATCTGAATCCAGAAACAACAACAAGTCAATAAATTGAACCTTCACCGAACAAGGAAACATGTCCGAATCATCATGTGAAAACTAATCTTATTACATCCAAATCCAAATCCAAATCCAAACACGCCGCCCTCAACTGAACCTTCATCACCAATTCCTTTTACACCAATCTATAAAATACAATCTTTTATAAAAAACTTTGAACACATTTTTATAAAATAAAATATTAAAATGTTAATCCCAGGCTTACCAGATGATATCTCATCAATAATCCTTTCATACATCCCTTATCCCCATCACACTCGTCTCAAATCAATATCTAAACCATGGAAATCATTTTTTAATTCTACTACATCCATCATTTCATTTCGTTATAATCTTAATACTTTATCTCATTTGTTATGTTTATTTCCTGATGACCCTACTCTTGTTTCCCCTCTTTTATTTGATCCTGTTAGTTTAGGTTGGTGTTCTATTCCCCCTATGCCATGTAATCCCCATGTTTATAGTTTGTGTAATTTTGTCTCTGTTTCTGTTGGTTCTTGTCTTTATGTTGTCGGTGGGGCGGGTTTTGATACCCGGTCTTTTCCGTTGGATCGGCCGAGCCCTTCCTCGGCTGTTTTTAGGTTTGATTTTGGCGCGTTTAAGTGGGAGAGTGTTTCGCCTATGTTATCGCCGCGTGGGAGCTTTGCTTGTGCCACGAATTCTGGTGGGATAGTTGTGGCGGGAGGGGGGTCGAGGCATACGATGTTTGGGGCGGCGGGGAGTAGGGTGAGTGCCGTGGAGATGTATGATAGTGAAAAGGATGAGTGGGTGGCGATGGAGGGGTTGCCGAGGTGTAGAGCGGGGAGTGTGGGGTTTATGGTAGGGGAGGATGAGTTTTGGGTGATGGGTGGGTATGGGGAGTCGAGGACGGTTTTGGGGGTGTTTCCGGTGGATGAGTGTTATAGAGATGCGGTGGTGTTGGAGATGAAGAAGGATGGTGGGGTTGGGAAGTGGAGAAAAGTTGGTGATATGTGGGAAGAAGGGGAGCGGAGGAGGTTAGGGCGAGTTGCGGTGATTGATGATGTGAAGGGTGGTGTTCCGAGTGTTTTTATGCTTGATAAGAGCGACATTTTTAGGTACGTTTGCAGTGTTCTCCTAGTGTTGTGTTGTGCATTTTGCTTATTAATTTTTTTTTGTCGTTAACCTTATTAATTTATATATGTTAATCATGATCATGGTATTAGAAAGTTGGGGTGCTTGATGATTTAATTGTGTTACGTTAAATTTAGATCACTAATCAATGGCTTCTATATTTAGTGGCTCGTGAATATGGATTTTGCTGATGTGTGCATTTGTGCTGATATATTTTATATATTGTCATTTATGTGAGTGGTGACATAGGCCAAGTTAATAATCTGGTCGCATTTTTGTAAAAAGTAGACTTGAATGAATTTTGGTCGGCATCTGAGACTATATCCATTAGCCATTGATTAGTATCCTCAACTTTAGACAATTCGGATTTTAAGCAATAGCGCGTGGTGTTCTTTTCAGATGACTTTGGTTTGATTAATGCCTGTTTTTAGAATTTGGTGATGCTGATATATTCATACATTGTCATTTACGTGTGTTGTGACGTGTGCCAAGTTAGTAATTTTGCAGCATCCGTTTGCGATTGCTATTCTTAGACCAAAGGTCTTCTGGTTTGTTTATAAACAGCCTGCCATGATATTGTCAAAAATAACTGATATTGCATGGGACATGAACTACTATCATTTTTCCAAATTAGACAGAACTAAAAGAGTAGTCACAGTGAACGCTACAGATCTTTGGCTGAGGAACTGACCCAATCACCTGATAGTTTAGCTTTGGTTCTTGGTTAACGTGAAAATTTCATGTCTCCATGGTGACAGTTGTTACCTAAGAACTGTTTCTGTTCGCACAGTTTTGCATTGTGTTTACCAATTTTCTAAACAATCTCACTGCGGCATGTGGTTCATTTTCAAATCACTTACTCTGTAGATGTACATGTTAGTATCTGTTGTGAGGATCTGTGTTCCAAAAATCTATATCTTACACATTTAGTACAAGCTGTTCTTACTGTTACATGTATATGCACAATGACCCTGCAGCTGTTCGAATGTTTTTTGCTGTTATTCAGCAACCTTGTATGCTTTCAAGGGTTGTATACTCTTTATGCTCCAAGAAGAACATAGAGTACTCTTTTATGAAAAACCAAAATAATTATTTGAAATCTTTTATCTTATACCACAATAAGGAGGTATATAGAAAAATCATGCTCAGAGAACTCATCATGATCAATTTGTTCTTTTCCTTATTAAGAAGTTCACTTGTATCATGCCATGAATTTTTTTATACTATCTTCAAGTCTTATGACACCACATGGTCATGGCCACAGGTATGACATGGGTTCTAACCGTTGGAAAAAGGAAACCAGCATCCCACAAAAACTAACAGACGAGTCATCAGTCGGGTTTGTTGCACTGAATGGGGAGCTGCACGTGATGAGCTCTGTCCATGGTAGCGATTCAACAGAAAACCGCAAGTCGAGACAGCATAAGAGGTCAGCATCTTTGTTTCTACAAATATATCACCCACAAAAGATGATATGGAGATCTCTGATCACAAAACCGCCATTTCAGCAACCTTTAGATTTTAAAACTGCAGTTATGTGCACCATTCGGCTCTAGGTTTCATCCGGATTGACGCGTGTGTTGTCGTATCCTCTTATTTTAGTTTGACCAACCTTCCACTCACCTACTTGAATACTTAAAATTTGTATGACTACTAAATTCGGGGTAACAGTCTTAGATCAAGTACTGTATCCCTTGTTATTATAATTGACACATATAGAATATATATAAACATATTGATTTTGTATCATTTCGTCATCTATTTATTTGTTTACAAAGTTCTCTTGTATGTTTTCTTTCTGTTTTTATGCATTCTTTTGTCCTATATGCTGGTGGTCCTATACTCCTATAAAGTTGTTGATCTGAATTGTATGCTTCTATTTGAATCATTGTTTCTTACTCTTGCTATATGTTAGAAGTGGGTGTGAATGCCAGGTTATTTTTGTTTGGTTTTGATTACACCATACCCCTAGTCACATGTAGTTGTTTCCGGAGTTATTTATTTATTTTTGTGGACCATTACTCGATATTTGTGTGTCATTCTTGCGGAGGACCATGCAAATCTTATCTGTATAATTTTATCGGATGTCCCCGACTGGCTTAGACATTGGTATTTATTCTTCAATGATACATGTATTCTATTATGTAGATCTATACAATACCATACATATCTAATTTGATTACAATTAAAGTGGGTTTTTCTTTCGGTATTAGTGAAGATTAGGTTAATCAACATTTTTTTTTGAACGACAATTTTTTACAACCTACACCACCTATCTCACATGTCTCAAATGAGACTTGAACCCACAACCTTTAGGTTGATGAACCACTCACATACCGCTGGGCCAAGAGGTTAATCAATATGATTAGTAAAGAAATCATTTCAACTCAGTTTCCTAACTCTAGTAACTCATCCTTTACCCCCTAATTACGTCAAATATCATTATAAAACTTAGAATTTCTAAGTGACCTGAATGCACCTTTCATACATGACATATGATTTGGAAATTTAGTGTAGATTATCACGTTATTTAATAATTAATCTTTCTAGAAAAGTTTAAATTACTAAAAATCTGTGAGTACCTTCCAAGCACTAGATGCCATTTTCATAAAACTTTGTCCTAAGTCCTCCTGAATCTTAGGATATGAATTAACGGCCACGCACATGTACCTAAACAAAAACAAAGAGCTGATGAAAGATCATTGCTAACTAAACAAACAAAACTACATACAGCCAACAAAATCGCCATCGAGTTAGACCTCTATCTGACATACAAATATATGGACATAAATAACAGACAAACGAAACCAAACGATAAGTACTAAAATATATTTACTGAAACATCATACGTAAGGTTCATGAATCCTATTTGGTATCCTGATGTAAATATTTTCTATAAATTCATATCATCATGATTCCATCATATCTCACAAACATCCGCCATGATCAACCTGGAACTTTCTTCTTCGATTCTGTTTTTACTCCTTCCATTAACATTGCTTTTCCTCAAATCTATATGCACCACTTTCTTCATCAAATCCACTGGTAAGTATGCACCAAGAGCATACCCATTGATTGGATCTTTATTCCCTATTCTACAAAACCGGCATCGCTTCATCCAATGGACCTCAGACTTGGTCAACAACAGCCCTACTAAGTGCGTCAAGATCCACCGTCCTCTAGGCAATGTCCGTGTTATGACCGCCAACCCTGATGTTGTAAAACATATACTCAAAACCAACTTCCAAAATTACCCAAAAGGTGTGCCCACGAGGAACAACGCGTATGATTTACTTGGTGATGGTATCTTTAATATCGATGGTGAGGCATGGAAGTTCCAAAGACAAGTTTCGAGTCACGAGTTCAATACAAAGTCGTTAAGGCATTTTGTTGAAGAGGTGGTGGAGACTGAACTTAATGACCGTTTACTACCAATACTTGCTTCTGGAGCCACCACTCAAACCATTGTGTTTGACTTTCAAGATATACTTCAAAGGTTCGCATTTGATAACATATGCAAGATCGCGTTTGGATATGATCCTGCGTACTTAGCGCCGGAGTTACCGGAAGCTAAATTCGCAACAGCATTTGAAGAAGCCGTTATGATTACCACTGGCAGAATCCGCTCGAATCTTACATTAATTTGGAAACTTAAACGATTACTTAACATTGGTTCCGAACACCGTCTCTGCAATGCCATCGCCATCGTACGTGAGTTCGCCGTAAATGTCACAAAAGAAAAGAAACTCGAACTTGAACAAAAGCGGACTTTAAACTCAGTCGATCTACTTTCCCGGTTCTTAAACTCTGGTCACTCCGATGAAAAATTCATCTCCGATATTGTAATCAGCTTCATACTTGCCGGAAGAGATACAACCTCAGCAGCACTCACGTGGTTCTTTTGGTTAATTTACAAAAACCCGAGCGTCGAAAAGGAAATAATAAAAGAAATAAAAATGAAAAAAGAAAAAATATATTACGAAGATGTGAAAGATATGGTGTATACACATGCGTCACTCTGCGAAAGCATGAGATTATATCCACCTGTCCCGATTGATGGAAAACAAGTGCTAAAAGACGACGTTTTGCCTGATGGGACATCAGTTAAGAAAGGAAGTCATGTGACGTATCACATATATGCGATGGGGAGGTCGGAAGAGTTGTGGGGGAGTGATTGGATGGAGTTTAGGCCCGAGAGGTGGTTGGAGATGGGTGATGATGGATGGGTGTTTAAAGGGAGGGATTGTTATGAGTATCCAGTGTTTCAAGCAGGGCCGAGGGTTTGTTTAGGGAAAGAGATGGCGTTTTTGCAAATGAAGATGGTGGCTGCAGGTGTTTTACGGCGGTTTAGGATGGTTCCAGCGATGGATGATGGTGTTGAGCCGGTTTATGTTTCCTATTTTACAGCAAAGATGAAAGGTGGTTTTCCTGTCCGGATTGAAGAACGCGTTATTTGAGACTATACTTCAAATGATCCTGTGAAATTAATTCTTAGTATTAAAATACTACTATCTTTACAGTAAATTTATAAAAGCTTTGTAGATTTGTGTTTCAGTTTTGTAAGATGATTAATATGTTTATACTATATAAGGTAATGTTTTTTATACTCTGGTATGAGTGTACTTCAAAAACAGCATTTTTCCTCAAATGTATACCATCTGGTAAATCAGGTGAGCATTCAGAAATGACACAAAATCCATATATATGTTGTGATGTTGCCATAGCTATTCTTGGTAAAACACAGCCGAAAGTACCAACAGGTAAACCACTAAGGCTAGTAGGCAAGATAATGTTTTTTTTCACCATACACATCAGTATCACATCAGCTTTCTCTCTCCTCTCACTCCCCTTCACCACTCTTCACCTTTTAGTGGGCAAGGGGACCTCTCACTTCACCTTTCATTAAATACCCACTTTATAAAAATATACCCCACTAAATACCCCACACACATTCACACACAAAATAAAAAATAATAAATGGGGCCCGATTTCCTTGTTTACCCTTCGGTTGTCAGACCACCAATTGTGATCTTAAAATTTGTGCATGGCGCGTGAATTGGGGTAGAGGGCAATGGGATAATTGGTGAAAGTGGGCCCGTTTAGTGAAGGAATCCCTCCCTTGCCTTTTAGTCTAACATTCAGCACAAGCAAAAAAAATCATCCATAGTGTAATTTTGTTACTAGTTAAGCTGTTTAGTTTAATTTTG
>JARVZY010007507.1:0-22980 GCA_030686995.1 Artemisia argyi | reverse complement strand
CCAAAAGAATACCAACCATAGACAAAGGAAGTTGCTGCTTATGAGGAAATTCCCGAACCATTTCTGGATGAAGAAAGATTCTTGGAAATATTCTTTGAACAAGAAGTTGATCATGAGAATTACGACTTCGATTCATTTTTCGGTATAGTTAATGTAAATGAAAGATCAAGGGGTTTCTATCGACTAAGGGAACTCAAAAGGAAGCCTCGTGATGAAGTCTTCTCAAAGCACAAAATCCTCCGATATGTTGAAGTCAACTCCAAATATCAGAACTCTTATGATTATGTTGAATATCATGTTGTTCGCACCGATAATCAACATTACTACTTCACTGAATCCGATTACCTGAATCTTCACCCTCATGATCTTGAAGATATTCTGAAGAGAAGAAAAGACCGCTTTAACAAAAAGGCTATTGATCAAGACTTGATTGAATCAGTATTGATATTCATGAAAGCTTATGTTGTAGTGGCTCACATTGAATACTTCCAGATGGGAATCGAAAGCTATCAAAGGAAGTTCAACTTGACTCCTTCAATGTTAGCTTGCATCGGTATTCAAAAGATCAAGAGCTGGACATGTTTCACAAGACCCGACCTTGGACTTTGTGTTGTACATGCGACCAAAAAGAAGCAGAAAAGGTTGTTCAGAGTTGTTGAAGTAGGTAACTTCCCCTCTGTTACCTTGAAATGGATTGTAAGGAAACTTATGCGAATTAAGAGTAAAGTGGAGAAGCTGCAGATTGAGATGACAGCAAACAATCATAGTATGTTGGCTTGAGTTGTGAATGTGATTACTGAAAGGCTAACCCTTCGAGCATCATGGAGAAGAATGGAACAAAGAATCAGATGTCGAAGCTGGCCTGACAGAAAGCCCATAAATAGAAGACCCGAATGATCTACTCTTAGGGGGAGATTGTTGGACCTAGAAAAGTGTAAATCATTAGTCTAGGGACTTCTATTTATATTTTACTATAGTATAGGGTACTATTGTGTAAATTGTTAAGACTGCAACAACATAGGACTATCGTATACCTTGTATACCTGCGATAGTATGCTTGTGCATAACGTTTGGATATAAATACCCCTACCTCATGCATTATGAGGTATGTGTTCCTCTCTTATCAATGCGAGACTTTTCTATCTTTCTCCTGTTCATCTCTCTTATCTAAAGTGTCCACACCTACTTTACTTATCTTAAGATTATATTGTAGTCGTGATATATTTAGGACAACAATTTTTGTATTTCCTTAACTTGACCCAACCATGTTTTCACAAGAAAAATGAATGAAAGTTTTCATTTACGCAAGAGCAAATGATTGAAAAGTTTTTTCACGATCGAATTGATTTAAAACCATAATGATTTGAGACATGGATGGAAACAAACAAAATTTAGTTCTATTTAACGTTTTACACGAGCAAAACAATCTAAAAGCTTAACAAGTATTACGCAACAGTAGAGCACTTAACATGGATAGATATATATTGCTTACGTCGGTACATACCTTGATCTGTGCTTGTATTAATCCAACATTTCATCTTCTCTTTGTATATCATCACGTTGTCCACAGTGAGTAACACATAGTTTGATATTTACAAATATTGATTTATACAACATATAACACGCACCCATTCGTGTAACCATCATTAACTTTTATCCCTTAATTCGAATTCCTGAACTTTTTAAAATCCTACCGAATTGTTGACATCAAAATTTCATTTGGCCATTCTTTCACAATAATTACACTACCATTTTCTATTTCATTATAAAAACATTGAACCTCCTCTTCAATGGACATGGTTGGGAGTTGTTTAGATTCCAGTGACCTTTATACTGTAATAAAATTTATGTATTTGAGAAACATTCACTCATTGTGACTCTTTAATTAGTATCCATCAACGGCTCAAGGCATCTTCAAATATCATTTAATGTACTCTTAGGTGTTAAAATCATATGAACAAATGGCTACTCAAATTAAGGATGTTGATTAGAGAATAACAACAATCTAAGCTTGTTCCTAACCTTTCATTATCTCATCTACAATAGATACGCGATAAACAAATTGAATGTCATCACACATGTTACCTTCGTTATCGAGTAAAAATCCATTTTTAGAAAGAAGTGACGTTTTGACGATTGTGATGCATTACTGTTTGTGAGTTTATCTCATATACTTTATGTTGCTTTCTCTTTCAAAGCATTAAATTTTATCTCAGATCTAACTATGAGGCTCATTGTACTCGAATTCCCTCGTTTACATTATCTTTCAAATGTACATAAGTACATTGTATATCTCATTCATCTTTCTCGTTTGTGTAGCATCCTAGCGTAAACCTTGTTGCAGCAACACATACTCAATCATCATATGTTAAACAATAACATTATATCAATCTTGTCAGTGAAAATTGATCGGACCAAAACCTACTTAACCTATGGTATCTCATATGTTCTCATTAACAATAATGATGTAGGATAAACATCAAAATCACAAAGTTTATACAACATGAATTGGATTCGGGCATGACACATGGCACTAACGAGTACAAATTCGACGTATATGTTCTCATCGACATTTTGAACTATTTCATTCTCTTTCGAACAACAAATCCATATATAGAAACCATGAAATATCTAAATATGTGTTTATAACAATTGCCAATTTAAATCAACAATGTTCCTACTTTTGGTTCTAACCAACTTTATATCATTTCTCAATTGCTAAGGCATAAATGGAAAAATATTAAATCATGTTCATTTACTCACAAGCAAAACGATTAAAAAGCAAACTAACCTCATGATTTATCACATCTGATTCGAATAAACATTATTCATGCATTAATCAGCCCATTGTTTTTAACCAAATTTCACACCTTATAAAAGTCCCTTCACTACATATATACATATCTCAATCCCATACTTCACCATCTCTTGCACTCATCCCCGGCCTCGTAAAAGGCTGCCGTCAGCCATTTGTCACTGTCATGATCAATTCCTTCTTCCTCACGAAAACACATTACTAATATTTTATATCCGAGTTTTCCATTCTTAAAATTTTATAATCTATCTATGGATAAATGTTATCCAACAGTACTACTCTTTGTCATGGTGATGTTGTCATACATCACCACCACTGGGTCTTTGAGCCCAGCTACCTCCGCGTTTCCTTATGATATGGGAGGAAACATGAGTCCTCATGTTAAAATCATACTCGTATTTTTAATGTTTGGAATGGTTTTTATCGCTTTTTTATCCGTGTACCTTCGGTGGTGTGTAGAAGATTCTTCAAATCATAATCAAAATTTGATTTCGAATCATCACAATCACATGTTGAGATTAATTGGATTTCAGCGTGGGCTTGCTAGATCAATTATTAATTCATTTCCAGTTTTTACGTACTCTGAGGTGAAAAATCTAAAGATAGGAAAAGATGCCTTGGAATTTGCTGTCTGCATATCAGAATTTGCGGACGATGAGCGGTTTCGGTTTTTACCAAAATGCCATCACGTGTTTCATCCCGATTGTATCGATGCATGGCTAGCTTCAAATACTACGTGTCCAGTATGCCGCTCTGATCTCACTAAGCCTAATCCAAATTGTGACACTAAGCCAGCTTTTAATCACGAGCTGACTGAGTCTCACATCGAGAACACTATAAATGTATCAAGATCACCAACTGATGACCTAAGTCCTTTAGAAGAGGAGCGAGCTACTCCAAAGTTTCCTAGGTCGCATTCGACTGGTCACTCGTTAGTTGCTCCTGGTGAGAGTTGTGAGAGGTATACACTGCACTTGCCTGAGGAGGTCGAAAAGCAGATTGTGACGTTGAAACGAGCTAAGAGTTGTGGTTATAGTCTTGATGGAGGTTCGAGTAAAGGAAGAAAGTGGAGTCCCGATTTCTTTTGTGGACAATCAGAGCTGTGTAAAATGGTGAATGCTCGTGTGCCGAATGCAGAAAATGATTCGGTTGGTAAAAGTGATCAAGCTGAATCATCCTCATCGGCTAGTCTTCCAGTTTAGAACCGTGTCATTTTTAGTTATCTATTTTTGGTATTATGTTTATGAATCTTTGGCTAAGTTTTAATGCTTAAGATGCCAGTGTTATTGCAAATCTATGCTTTATGGAAAAATATCTATATGAAAAGATAGATTTTTATTTTATTGGAAGTTAAGAATTTTCTTACAGTTTAAATGAAGTAGATGATAGTTTTTTTTAGTATGATATACATATATTAATTCATTCGGAACCAATTGTTCGAGTGACCTTCATTTCAACAGAATTTAAGTAAATACAATTTAGCACCCTCTCTCCTAATAAATTTTAAGACTTCCTAAAATAGAATTTAAGTAAATACAATTAACTAAGCTATTAGTACAACCATCTAATACAATAAATATTCAACTATTTGACTTTTCAACCCCACATTTAATGTTTAAAAAAAAACACCCCTACCTAAAAGGTAAATGTTAATATACTTAATTGTACAAGCTAATCAAACATAAAATAACTTCATACAATTAATATAACTTTTCTTTTATCTTGTATACATGATTTTTAAAACTAGACCGTACAATAAACCACTTTCCCAAATGGTTCCCGATTTTTGGTGGCTTTTTGAGGTTTTGTCCGGTTCAACCAGTCATTTCTGGATTAATTATT
Source organism: Artemisia argyi (assembly GCA_030686995.1). Taxonomy (NCBI): domain Eukaryota; kingdom Viridiplantae; phylum Streptophyta; class Magnoliopsida; order Asterales; family Asteraceae; genus Artemisia; species Artemisia argyi. The sequence goes on along the minus strand of JARVZY010007507.1, from coordinate 18,323 downwards.
TCTCGGATAAACCGGCCAGTCTGGGTTATCAAAACATTGGTTGTATATGCAACCTTTCTTATATTCATGTTTTCATTTCATTAAATGCTCCTTGATATATGTATCATCATAAGAAATTAATATTTGAATACCTCTTAACTCTATAATATTATCATCATTCATCTCGAAGAACATATAACCAAATACATTACTCACATAAAATTTTATTTACAGGGTACCCGCCGCCGCAACGCGTGGGTACCCTGCTAGTTAACAACAGTATTAATACCAGTGATAATTGTTCTTCTCAAAAGTTTAAAGTATATGTGCTATTTATTAAATTTATTAATTTACTTAAAGTTGTGAAAAATAGAAAACTTAATCAATACTTAAGTCTATTAAATTGAAGTTAAAATTACTTTTAGAAATTTGGACTTTATTAATTGTTTTAACCGACTAAAATATAACGTTTTTTTACACTTATGTCAAAAGTAAATAAGGAAAAAATGAAGCTCTAACAGTTATGCGATTTTTTTGTTGTTTTATAAAATTTAATCTAATTCAGTTTTGATTTAATTTTAACTTTAATTAGCTAATCAGGTATCAGGAGACTCTATTTTAGTATATAGCTTTCCTACTAGCTAAAATAGACATTTATAAAATATAATTACAGTAGAGTAAAATCCAAAAACTTGTGATTCTTAAATTATCTTGTTCTCAAATGCATCTCAATGTTTTACTAGTTTAATGACCTAATCATTGTAAAAAAGAAAAAAACTAACTCACTGATTTATCATGTGACTAACTAGTTGATTTTATCAACATTATTAAAAAGGGTTTAATTCCAGTTTTAGAGTATATAAATACTTCATGCTCACGCTTTTCTTATTTTCTTTTCACTATTAACACTCTCATTTTCCTGCACTCTCGGCTCACGCCTCAGTCGTTGCTTAGTCTATTCGTATCTTCAATTATTCTATAATTAGAATATATTTCATTTACCTTAGTATTTTTATTTTATGATATGCTAAATAGTGTGACTAATTAGAGAAGGTGTGATATAAATGGTTTGCTTTTTTTACTGCCCTTTTTTCACACAATTTAGAACTTTTGTCAAGAATTTGCTAAAGGGAACTAAAAAGTAATAGAACTTTTATTCATTTTAGCTTATGTAGCAACCTTTGAAAAGTTGCAATAAATCTTATGCTGAAGCTAAAAGTAATTTATCTTATATCTATTTCAGGATTTTAATTTTTTTGCAAATGGTCTAATTATTTCTTAACATACAACTTTTGACACAGGAACTAGCCTCTGAGAAAATGGATGCGAACTTAATATTTCCTATATTCAGTGTAAAGGTAGTAGGGATTTCAAATAATATTGCACTGAAAAGCAACATTTATACAAACAATTCTGATAGTGACAATATAATTAGTCATAAATAATACTTCATCCGTTCAAAATTAAATGTTCACCTTCCTATTTTGAGATGTTTCAAAATAAATATTCATTATGTGTTTTAACCAATCAAAAGTGAGTTTAATGGGTGGATATGATATTTAATTCATGAAAAATACAATTAGGGAAAAATCCAATAACTTTCTGCAATATATAATAGACATTTATTTTGAGATTAAGACAATAACTAAACTAAAATAAAAAGTTAAAATGATACAAAATATTAAAGATTAATGACATAGAAATTATTATCATTGTCGTTGTTGGTGGTGTTGTTATTATTATTATTTAAAATAGTTGTGTAGTGGACCAAGAAGAGTGTTTACATATCACTACTAGAAACTGGACTTTCAGCGACAGATTTTTTGACGGATACTTTTCCGTCGCTAATTTTTCGACCAGATTCCGACGAAACAACGACAAGTGTGCTTTTCCGATTAATTTCCGACTGAATTCCAAGAGAATGGACTCTTGTCGGAAATCCATCAGTAATTCGCATAAGCTACCGTCAAATTTCCGACACCATTCCGACATCTATTTTTGTTTGTCACTAATCCATTAGAAATGTTTTAATTTCTAATGATTTTTAATTTTTTTAATATTTTAATCGGAAATGCGTCTCAAATATTATTTATTTCCTACAGATTTCTTATGGAAATATTAAAATTTATTATATGCACATATATTATATGTTTTACTATGTCGACTCGTGTTTCAACTTAACTATTTTTGGGATTACACTATTCGGTGTAAATTCTTTTAGTTTTTGGGTTTTTTATTGTGTGTGCACCCTCAACTCATGTTTCAAGTTAGCCAAGTGGTTGTTACATTACTCATATTTGGCTATGACTTGATGAGCCAGTCAAGTAGTTATGTAGTTTGATGAAATCTATAACAGATAGTCAAATACATTTTTTGATGGTGCTTAAAGAAATGAATTAGTATTTTTATTAAATTTAGAATAATATACAAAACTAGACTTAATGTAATATAAAAATTATGAAGACTACTTTTATATCAAGCCTATTTTGTATGATTGTATTGTTTTTGGAAACCGGAAGAATTTTTTATGTTTTTCTTTACGAACGCTTCAAATATTGTAATTTTTTTATTTGTCATGATACCGGCTTAATTACCTTTTCTATGTTTGTTAATGCCGGCTCGTGTATATATTAATTTTCTCGCCTTCTATGACCAAAATTTGTAACTCCACCACTATATGTTAATATAATTTTGTTTCAAATTACAAATACACAAAAAAGATAATAAAACAAGTGTTAAATAAAACTTTTTAAAACTTATTAAAATCTCAAAAATTGATAAACTTATTAACAAAAAAATTCTCAAAAACTTTTTAAAACTTATTAACATCATCAAAAACTTTCACATCTGTTTTGCTAAAACGTGATTTCACATTTTCACTTGTTTTTAAAAGACTTATAAACAAACAAGTGTTAAATGAAACTTTTTAAAACTTATTAAAAAAACTTTCACATTTTCATTCTTCCCTCTAAAACGTGATTCCAGTGTTCCATCCATTCGCCGCCGTCATCCGCCACCGCCGTCCGCCATAGCCCCTTTTAAACTCCGATCCACGTCGACCGCTGTTTCATTATGGTTTAACTCTTCCTTTTGCTTATTTTGCCCCAATTTTGCCCTAACTTTTGCTTTAGTGTTTTGTCAATTGTGACCTAATTACAATATTGCCCCAATTTTAACCTAAGTTTGTTTGAGCTTATCAGTTGATGTTAGCTTATCAGCTGATTGTAAGTTATTTGTTTAAGCTTATTAGTTGATGTTATCAGTTGATTGTTCCTAGTGTAGACCAAGTGATCGACGAAATGCTTGACAGAGTTGTTTGTTAGGTTTTACAATTCTTGCTCAGGAGCCTGTTTTAGTCGCCTTTGATCGAAGTTTTTTAGACACAAACGTTACTGCTAGAATTTTTGCTCAGATAGCAACTAGGTAAGATAAGCGGTTATATGAGCTTATGTGTTGTTTGGAGTGTATTGTGGTTGAGATATGATATCAGTTGAGCTTATGTGTTGTTTGGAGTGTATGTGTAGACCAAGTGATCGACGAAATGCCTGACCGATTGATTGATTGGTTAGGTTATTTTTAGAGCTGATTGATTGATTGGTTAGGTTGAATGTTGTGTTATTTTAAGAGTTGATATGCGATGTACCAAACGTGTTTTGATGAGATTGATTTGTATAATAGGTCTATGATAACCTAGATTGATTGATTGGTTGAATGAGTACTTTGATGTTACTCGGTAAACTTCGGATGAGGTTTTGTGCATTTGAATGGTTTATAATAACAAGCTTGAGTGGAAACTGAAACTATAAATACAAATACATTTATGATCTCACAAACCCGTCCCCTTAATTAGTGTATGCCAGTAACTGTATCGGACCTTTTCCGTGGCCATCCATAAGGTGTGTACCTAGTGAGAGTTTTGAAACTGAGATCTATTCGTGAGGATATCTGGGTGAAAGTATCAAATGCAGTGTTTATTATCCGATTAGAAATGTAAGTATGTTTTTTTATAACTTCAATGAAACCAGCTAAGATATACTATTTAGCAAGGCTGCAATTGATGTATCTGTAATCCAAATGTTCAACTTGGTATGATCTTGTGAGTTGTTACTGATACTATAAATACTATGGACATCTAATAACTTTTCTGATAGGTAAAACAAGTGTAAATCCGGATGCAAATAAAAAGGTAGAGAACTATCAAAATTGTTAATGAAAACATGAGAATGAGCATCTAAGGCTAGCTATTTTGATTTTGATAGCTGGTTACTAGGAATTGGGATGGCATATTGAGTGATAAGATATTCAAAACAAATTCACCATAGATGTGGGTGCATACAACACTACTTTCATGGCTTGGTTATGACTTGGGTTATCTTCTTTATTTGATATAATTTTATATTTTAGTCTATGCCTTTGCCAAACTAATTTAGAATAGGAGGTTGTTATATGAATAGTGATGCGTGGGAATCGCACCTTGCTTTACCTCTCGAGGGATCTCGCGAGGCTTACAACCCCCACCAGGCAGTGTACCTGATCATTGTAATATACTATAGTGACAAGTACCGGGGGATTGATCGTTCAGCTTAGGAATAGTGTCGCTAGGATTAGAAAACCTAATTAATAGTTCTAAAGATGAAAGATGATTATTTTTGTGTTTTTATATTTTAATGAAAGCAAGTAAAATCCCGGGTTTCGAAAGAGTGGGCGGAATTAGTTGTTATTCAACTAACCCAAAAACTACTTTATAACTAATTAAACTAATGAAAATGAAATTAAGCTAATATTAAACTAAGGTTGTGAGCAGTATTTGGAGAAATTGTGTTTACTTAGACTTCATTACTCCCTAGATATCTTTTACATGTCAATTACTTGTTACACTTGTATGGATGACGGATTGTATTCCTTAATACCATTCGTGGGGTGGCATACATAACTCCCCAACTCTATGAGCTCTTATCTCCTCCTACACCATGACCCAGCACAACTATAGGGATTGTAAACAGTGGCTCATGCATTAAATACAACCAATAAAGACCTAGTACGCCTCGGTTCATGTTTCTTAAGACGTTCAAGCATGTTACCATTTGGAGATCTGCCAGTTTTCTTAAGCCTAACATATAATATCATTCATCCAAGAACAAGAATAGACAAGTAATCAACACATAATCAACATCCAGGTTTCATTAGATCTAAGCAAACACAAAAGAAATCTAGCCTAGCATAGTAGAATTAAGATAAGAACAAAAGATAAACAACCAACACATAGACATATTGATTGAATTAAGAGTATACTTATCTCAATTACAATGCAAGGTCTCAAGGGTTTGGAACCCTTGAAAAACCTGTAAAAGAGGCACCAAAATCGTCTTTAGGGTTTCACCAAAACTTCTCCCTTTTTTTCTTTTAATGAAAAAACTAGAAAACTATATATAGGAAAATCGTCCTGACGGCGTCAAGAGTAAAATCTGACGCCGTCAACTCGCCGCCATACACTTCCTCGGACGCCCTAGATCCAATTGTGACGGCCTATGTGACGCCGTCACCACCTACGGTAAATTAATCTTGGCCACTTTGACGCCGTCATCTCTCCATCTGACGCCGTCACCAGCTACGGTAAAATATTCATCTTGTCTGACGCCGTCAAGAGCAAACCCTTGACGCCGTCACCTTGTATTTCCAGCTTGGATTTTTGGTACTTTGTCGTTTTCTTCACTTTATGCTCCAAAAACGTCCAAAATAGCCTCTTTTCCAGAATTCACTCTCCAAACACCTAAAATCACAAAAGGAACGATTTAGGGCAATATTTGATCAAATAAAGTCGGATTCGGGCTTAAATGACCCCCTAAAAACGGATCATTTTTCGCCTCATCTATACCCTTACACTTGAGATTTGCTTGTCCTCAAGCAAATGAGCTTTTATTCTACTTAAAAGACAAGTTAGGGGTCATTTAACACTAATATAAAAGTAATTACAACAAATAATCGTTCCACTAAAGACCAATAGACAAGCACGGAGGTCATACACAAGCACCTCACAAATAGTGTTTAGATACTCACATCTCTCGGGTGTAATAAAGTAATATAACATTATGGAAATGGAAGATATCTCTCACTACCTGTCATAACAAAATAGATTACCATAGGCTTGGGAAAGGATCAAACCTCCACCACATGGCGTAAGCACCTAGGATAAACTATCAAAGAGGTCTTTTAAAAGGGTTATAACGTTAGGTGTAGGGATATGAATTACACGGTTTTGTTGGATAAAGGAAGTTTTACTGGTGGCGAGTTAACAATCATAGTTAATTACATGTACAAGATGGCGTTGCTAAGCCAAGACTAGACTCGACTTAAGCTAATAAATGAAAAATAACAAAAACATAAAATGAACATAGAATAAAAACGGGATGGTAGTCCGTATGGTTTTTCTCTTTTTCTTTTCTTTTTTTTTCTTTTTTTTTTCTTAATTTTTTTTTCGATTTTTTTTTTTTTTTTCATACACTCTTACCCTACCATCCAAAATAATACATCATAGGGGTGTGAGCAATCCCCTTACACTTGAATCTTTACATACTTTACATTAAACTATTCTAATGACTCGAATTAAGAAAATCAAAACACTTGGAGCACTTTTAAGATTAACGTACATATGGGGGTAATATGTGATGTTCTTCCCCATTACTCCATAAAATAAGTACTTACCCATGAGTCCCAATCGTCCCAAAACAATATGTACAAGGATATGACTCGACTTAGCAACCATGTAATCAATTAGAAAGTTAACTTAGGGTTTAATAAATAACAATAATGCACTAAAAATGAACGCATACACGGAAGGCTAAGGCGATTTGGGTGTACATTTAAGTGGGGTGTAACAAATTCTTCCTTTAAGTAAAATGCTTAAAGTTAGAAACGAAAAGATAGGCTCGGAGGGGTGTACTAGGGGTATCGTGTACTAAAAATGAGTACAACGCAAAGGGTGTGGAAAAAATTAGTTGACTTAACTAGCCAAGTAATATGACTTAAATGGTCAAGTAATTATAATACGGGTTTAACACAAGGGTGATCCTAATGCCTCTTATCATGTAGTAAATCCTACCACACGAATGTAGTCTCACTAGCGGTCTCGGGATGCATCACTAACGCAAGTTCTAGAATCTAAATGCTACCGGTACACTCATAAGCACCAATAATAAATGCTTTTCCTATCAAAACTAAAGGCGAACCTCACATCTTTGGGTGGAAAATTTTTCTGAATATACGGTTATGTGCTAGTCATACAACCTCCTATCCATGAGACGCTTGCTATGGCTAAAGTTTCACTCCTAAATGTTGTAAAAAATTTTAAATTTGGCGCTAAAATTGCACTAACAAGTATTTCTCATAGTTTTATTACACATCTACTATTAAACAAAACAAACTCAAGCGAAAGTGCATATGTAAGGTATCATCTTTTTACCCTCCCCTTACACTTAGGAGAACATTGTCCCCAATGTTCAAGTAAAGAATGTAAAAGTGAAAAAGTAAAGAGAATGAAATCAAATACTCCCCTGATTCGCTCGGTATGGATTTTAGGTTGGCCAGGTTAAATCTTCCTCCAAGAAAATGAACAATCAAAGCTTCCCTTCCAGAATATAAATCATCTTCTTGTCTTAAATAACCTGTAAATCCTGACAAAAGTAGACAAGGCAACCTCGCGTAAAATCGGCGGCATCCTATATAAGTTACTAAATCCTAGAAAACAAAGTAAGATATAATGCTTGTGGAATGAAGTTTGCAGATTTCCTGGAGATTATAAAACTTAATAATTCACAAAAACCATAAGACTCCGTCAGAAAAACAAAACGGGTAAAATTTCCAGATTTTTGACTCCTGACGCCGTCAAGAGCAATTGCCTGACGCCGTCAGGATGGACCTGCAGAAATCTTTATGCTAAGTTTCCTGAAAATTTCTGGAAAAACCTTGTCCTACTTCCTGGAAAATCCTGCAAAACTTCATTATGACTCAATACAAGCATTTGACTCTAACAAATACGAATATACATGTTCATTAAATATTGTGGAGAATCATGATCGGTTTGTTTCTTAAAAACATATTTGGGGTTTCCCCTTACACTTATCTTTTGCAAAAATACCTTTAGGTTGAAGTTAAGACTAGGCCAAACAACATAATAAAGTATTTCACATTTTAATTGAGAAACATGATCAACCAACAATAAAAATAAAACATGCATACGGAAGCAAATAACAATCAAACAATTAAAATCACACAAAACATGGGTTGCCTCCCAAGAAGCGCTTTTCTTTATTTACGAGTCTTGTAGCTAGACTCAAAGTCGTGGGTTACTACGTGATTCGGGTGAGTTCCTAGTTGAGGATATCTTTGGGATCAAACTTGGGTTCCAACTTTCTATTGGTCTCCTTAGTGTAATATGACCTTTCAAACATTTCTCCGTCCGGATCATACAAAGTCATTCTAATATGCCATGACCCGTCACCTTCTTTGGGTGGCTTGTCCCACCTCCACTCACACTTATCTCCCTCTCTTTTCCATTTATTCCTTTCTATGTTGACGGGCATTACGCTTAATAACTCAATCATCTTCCTAAAGACTAAGGGATCCTCAAAGGGGTCTAGCTCCTCATCTCTAGCAATGAGTTGTTCTACCGAATGTGTCTTCTCAACAAAGTCCTTCTCTAGATAGAATGGGCATTGAGGTCCTATGAAATTCCTTTCTGTCCAAGGCCCATATCTAGACGGTCTCCTATTCATTTCTACCCAATATGGTATCGGTTCATCATTACAGTCATAACTATGCTTCTTAACATCATATACCGACCAAGTATCGCCTTCTCCTACCGTTATCTTAGATTCCTTACAATCTATCATGGCACTAGCGGTTGCTAAGAATCCTCTTCCTACCAATAATGGGCATGTAGTGTCACTAACCATGTCTAGGACGTGAAAATCCGCTAATATAGTTAACTTTCCTACGTGAACAACTACATCCTTAATCATTCCAACCGGGTGTGCAATACTCCCATCCGCTAGACCTATCAATACCTCCGTTTCCTCTAACTTTCCTAGCTTAAGAGTGGTGAATAAGGATAAGGGAATCAAGTTGAGGCTTGACCCTAAATCGGCTAATGTGTCGAAAGCTTTGGATATTCCTATCTTACAAGGCAAAACAAATATACCCGGGTCATCAAGCTTTTTAGGTAACTTGTTTTGAACGAAAGCGGTCCCATTTTTGCCTAGCTTACACTTCTCATATTTTTCTAGGAGGGCGCTATAGTATGGAGCGCGTGCTAAGACATCAATGACGGGGGCGTTCAAGGTGAAGTTCTTTGAATTCATCGTCAAGGTCTTGCGTAAGAGGTGTTTCAACAATGCTTTTGACCGGCTCTATAGTATGAGTTTTAGTTGGTTGGTCCTTTTGGGGAACTTGGTTTTGCTTGAAACACGTGCTCGTGGATTTGACCGAATAATATTGTGGACACGAAGTGGGTGACGAAACGGATGATATGGAATTAACGGTTAGTTTCGGATTCTTGATTGTGTCACTTGGGAGTGCTCCCATTTCTTGGTCGTTGAGAACTTTCAACAATGTGTCAATTCTAGTGGTCATCTCGCTTTGCTTGTGTTTGAAATCGGCTTCAAACTTGGATATGCGAGCTTCTTGAGATGCCATGAACTTTGACATCAATCCTTCAAGATTGTTGGTACTACCATAGTTGTTAGAAGGATTGTTGTTGAAGGTACGGTTGGGTGGTGGACCGTTTGATTGGTAACGATTAGGCGGGTTGGAAGAATTGGGTTGATTTTGTTTCCACCTAAGGTTTGGGTGATTTTTCCATGAGGGGTTGTATGAATCACCGTATGTGTTCGGCTCGGGCTTGAAAGTGTACCACTTATCTCCCGCTTCGTCGGTACGCGTGGATGCGTAGTCCGCAAAAGCTGTTCCGGGGAGTTCCATACAATCACGAGTGTCATGGGGACCACTACATAATTCGCATGAAGAAGTGATTTTGTTCACTTGGCTTGAATGCTTCGGAGCTTCGTAAGATTTCATGAGAAACTTGACTTGGTCCTCAAGTTCCATGATCCTACGGTCGGGAGTGCTTGAATTGTTCGAAGGCAAAGATATTGCCTTGACCGTTTTGTTCAAATCACGGGGATCATTCCAACTTTCGTTGTCATAGAGAGCAAGATCTTCTATGAGTTCCCATGATTGTTCCGCACTAAGATCACGTAGCTTACCACCGGCCGATTGGTCAATGGTTCGCCTCGTGGGGATATCGATATGGTCATAGAAAATTTGGACTTGGAGCCAAAGATCTATGCCATGATGAGGGACTTTTTGGAGTAAGTCCTTGAAACGAGTCCATGCTTCGTAAAGAGATTCATTTTGACGTTGTTAGAACATCAAGATGTCATTTCTAAGCTTAGTAGTTCTCCCCGGTGGGAAAAATTGAGCAAGGAAACGAGTGGTGAGATCATCCCATGTGGTGATGGATCCCGCGGGTAAACGCTCAAGCCATTGACTAGCTTGATCACGTAGAGAGAATTGGAATAGGCGTAAACGGGTAGTCTCTCTAGTTTCAACACCTAGGTCTATGGAATCTACGATTTTGAGGAAGTCCTTAAGGTGTTGGTTTGGATCTTCGGAACGAAGTCCATGGAATGCACATCCGCTTTGCACCAACCGGATGGTGTCGGATCGCAAGGGGGTCACATTGGCTCTGGTGAGCTCAATGGTGTTTCGGTAGCCTTGGTGGCTAGGTCGGGAATACTCTCCTAAGGTTTGGGGCCTAAGGGGTTCTAATGGTGGGTTTTGTTGTGGTGGGATGACGGGTTCAAAGATGATACCACCTTCCATGATGTTGGATGGTAAAGAGTTACGAACAAAGGCACGAAGAAATAAGATAGACTAAAGAAGACCTAAAAATAAAAATAAAAATCTTACTAGAGAGGAATCTAGCAAGTAGACCTAATAAAAAGAAATCCTAACCTAGACAGTAACTATTCCCCGGGCTGCGGCGCCAAAAACTTGATGCGTGGGAATCGCACCTTGCTTTACCTCTCGAGGGATCTCACGAGGCTTACAACCCCCACCAGGCAGTGTACCTGATCGTTGTAGTATAGTATAGTGACAAGTACCGGGGGATTGATCGTTCAGCTTAGGAATAGTGTCGCTAGGATTAGAAAACCTAATTAATAGTTCCAAAGATGAAAGATGATTATTTTTGTGTTTTTATATTTTAATGAAAGCAAGTAAAATCTCAGGTTTTGAAAGAGTGGGCGGAATTAGTTGTTATTCAACTAACCCAAAAACTACTTTATAACTAATTAAACTAATGAAAATGAAATTAAGCTAATATTAAACTAAGGTTGTGAGCAGTATTTGGAGAAATTGTGTTTACTTAGACTTCATTACTCCCTAGATATCTTTTACATGTCAATTACTTGTTACACTTGTATGGATGACGGATTGTATTCCTTAATACCATTTGTGGGGTGGCATACATAACTCCCCAACTCTATGAGCTCTTATCTCCTCCTACACCATGACCCAGCACAACTATAGGGATTGTAAACAGTGGCTCATGCATTAAATACAACCAATAAAGACCTAGTACGCCTCGGTTCATGTTTCTTAAGACGTTCAAGCATGTTACCATTTGGAGATCTGCCAGTTTTCTTAAGCCTAACATATAATATCATTCATCCAAGAACAAGAATAGACAAGTAATCAACACATAATCAACATCCAGGTTTCATTAGATCTAAGCAAACACAAAAGAAATCTAGCCTAGCATAGTAGAATTAAGATAAGAACAAAAGATAAACAACCAACACATAGACATATTGATTGAATTAAGAGTATACTTATCTCAATTACAATGCAAGGTCTCAAGGGTTTGGAACCCTTGAAAAACCTGTAAAAGAGGCACCAAAATCGTCTTTAGGGTTTCACCAAAACTTCTCCCTTTTTTTCTTTTAATGAAAAAACTAGAAAACTATATATAGGAAAATCGTCCTGACGGCGTCAAGAGTAAAATCTGACGCCGTCAACTCGCCGCCATACACTTCCTCGGACGCCCTAGATCCAATTGTGACGGCCTATGTGACGCCGTCACCACCTACGGTAAATTAATCTTGGCCACTTTGACGCCGTCATCTCTCCATCTGACGCCGTCACCAGCTACGGTAAAATATTCATCTTGTCTGACGCCGTCACCTTGTATTTCCAGCTTGGATTTTTGGTACTTTGTCGTTTTCTTCACTTTATGCTCCAAAAACGTCCAAAATAGCCTCTTTTCCATAATTCACTCTCCAAACACCTAAAATCACAAAAGGAACGATTTAGGGCAATATTTGATCAAATAAAGTCGGATTCGGGCTTAAATGACCCCCTAAAAACGGATCATTTTTCGCCTCATCAAATAGACAGATAACTGATGATGGATCTAAACACCTTAATCTGTGTTAGAATGATACTTTGAGTTATATCACTAAGTATGCGGAATCGACTTAGGAATACTTAGAAGTTTGGTTGTGAGTGAAAAGCAATTGTATATGAATGAGAAAAATGTATGAATCAAACTGTTAGCTCCAATATTATTAATAATAATAATACGAGTGATCTTTGTATCACTAGGGTTACAACCTTGAAGCTTTAAGAAAAACGTATATCTAACCTTAACCTAGGACCTCCTTTTATAGCACAAGGAGTCCTCTTCTACAAGATACGTATAATGATAATAGAATAAAATGTACACAAGATCTATTCTATATTTATCTCTACAAGTTTCCTAATAGTTATCCTAACAGCAGTGGTAATAATATGTACTAGCAGTGGTATGATTTTCCACTGCTAGTGCATTCCTCAGCAGTTGTAATCTTCATACTAACCGTGGTAACTGTTAATATAATTCCCAACAACTGAGAATGATACTATGTTAGTAATATTGAATTATAGTTTCTTCCACTTATATTATAGTAATAGTACATTTAGATGCGATAATCCATATATTTCATTGCACTCAACCAACTTGCTTCAATGACCAGGGATCATAATATATATGCCCTTCATCAGAATGGCGGGGCAAGTTATTATCTTTTATGGAGCATGCATTTGTTGTATAGCTTGATCATCTTTCATATATGATAGATATATCTACAACAAAAGTTCGTTTGGGAATCTTTGCAAGATCTAACCCTCATTATATTTATATTAGGTGCCGCAAGTTTAAAACTTTTAACTTCATTGTCATAATGTGTGCATTTAATTTCACGAGGGCTAAATGCCTAAATCTATTAAAGTGTTTATTTCTCTTTACCATGATCTTGCTTATTCAGTTACTGTTATTGTTACCTCGTGTAGGGTCTTGAAGAAGGATGGATAGACCGAGGAAGCATTTCATTTGTTGTTCTTCTGGTGATTTTTGTGACCGGTGAGACAATTGATGTTCTTCATCGTTTTGATATGTAAAGTGTACTTGCCAGTTCTAATAAGATATATATTAATTGTCTCTAGAAAACATGCATCCAAGCACCCCCCCCCCCCTTAATAAAATGCAATGAAGTGATTACAATTTGACCATATTGGATTTAAAGTTCATGACGTCATGCATTGCATGTTTGCTTACCCAACAATGATGCACGGATAATATTTGACTGTCACAGGTACAATTAGTTAGGATACAACAGAGAGTGCCAGAGTATGGTTGGACAACCCATAAGGCCTTTCATTTCCTCACTTTCTAGGTTAACGGGGGTCTGTACATTTCTTTATAATTCTTTTTAAAACTGCATTGTTGAACCTTTTTGTTTGATGTGTACTAATTTTAAACAGGTTACTAATGCAGCTAGGTGTGTGATCTTCATTTACCACTGTGATATCCAACAGTTGTCACCTGAGATTAGGAATGTCAATAAGTTGTGTGAGGACAATTAATGTTTTTTGTGTTAATAATCTATAAAATATGTTGTCATGTCATATTGCCCAACATATGCTGCTTGATCTAGCGAGTCTTGTATTTTTCACAACCATGCTCTCTTGGTTCTATTTGGGCAGAAATTTATTACCAAGTTTGATATTCCTCTTCTGTTTGCTTGTTTATGTAAGGCGTATTTGGGTTGTTTATGCAAGGACGATGTCAATGGATGGTCTTCGACCAAGTTTCTTTGCTATCAATGCAAGTGTTTACGTATCTCAGGTAAAGTTTCTTGTTCATGGTTTTGAAGTTAGAGACGATTAATGGATACTTACATGAACCTTAGCTTGTATCATGTTTGTTTTAAATGGGATCAAGGAGGACAATTGAGTGGTTCACTTCTATGTAATTGATTGATATTGTAAACTCATGATAGTTAAATATGATTATTTGATTATGATTATCTGCATGTTTGGAAAGAGGCAATTTGAGGATGATTTTCTGATTATTTGAGGGTCAACTAATCAGTTTCAATGTTGCTTATTCAAATTGTGAAATTGATGTGGTTTGTTAATACACGTACAACAGATTATTGTTTTTGTGAAGCTGGTTTATGTGATTCTACTTATTTCGAAAACCATTAGCAGTAATTATAAGCAATCCCGTACACCTTGTATGTTCTTATGGTAGAAGATCTATGAATACCACATTAAACCAATCGTTATTTGAGAACTGTAGGACCCTTGGATACATTATCTAACACAAGTTTGTATAAGATTAAAGAAGAGAAAAGGAGAGAGAGAGAGAGAGAGAGAGAGAGAGAGAGAGAGAGAGAGAGAGAGAGAGAGAGAGAGAGAGAGAGAGAGAGAGAGAGAGAGATATGGTAACTTCTAGAGAGAGAAAGAAAGATGTATTAGAATAGAGAGAGAAAGAAGGAAATACACATAAAAGAAACCCTAGAAGCAACACCTCCAAATGGGAGCATTTGGAGGTATTTATAGGAAGATAAGAAGATGGGTCGGGCTTGGCTTATGTAATGAACTAGACATATCATTATACAATATTAGATAAGACCAAGCCCGTTTACCCTTAACTAAACTACAAGACTATTACAATATTATTACAAGACTAAATGACTTAATAAACGATCGTCACTTCTATTTCTAACAATCTCCCCCTAAGGGGCGATCATTGAGATCTCTCTTTGATTCCATTGATGATCAACACTTCTATTGCTAACAATCTCCCCCTAAGGGGTGATCATTAAGATCTCTCTTTGTGATATCGATCTTTGAACTTTGAAGTTTGTTGTCTTGAACTTTGAGTCATTGTAGAATAGTCTTAAGTCTTTGTTCCTTCATGCTTTGTGATCTTTGATAATTGACTTTTCATCGTTCTTTGTTCTTTTGTTGTTGTGGTGAAGTCATCTTCCTTTCGTCACTTCTTTGTCTTTGGTGGTTGTCCGCCATTCCAACATGCTCATAAGTCTTTAGTCTTAGTGATACATGCATTTGTTGTTTCCGTTCTTTCACTTTGATCTTTGTCACTTTACTTTGTAGATTCTTCTTTTTGGCATAGAATCTTTCTTTGACTATTGCTATCCTTTGATCTTTGTGAGAACTTTTCTTTGACTTTGTAATGCATGTATGAGCATGTGGAATCCATTGCCATGGAGATGATGTATAGCAGCAGGTAAACAGTTAGCAATAAATCAACCGGTACTTACAGATAAGAAATTAGAGATCGTCAACAGCATAGTGTGAAGTCTCCTTCTAATCCTTACCAAGGCCTTTCCCATGTCAGATACCCCCGAAGGAGCTTACGAGACCTACTAAGTAGCTCAATGACTAGGTGAGTCGCTGGGGATCACTCCACGACTGTAGACTGTTTGAAACCACCGCGAATACTAAGCGTAACCAATAAAGAATTACCGAAGTGACCTGCTATCAGGGCTGTTTGATGTTAACCCTGGCAGGAATTTCCGTTCAATCATTGAGAAATACATTTGTAAATTCTCTCATAAACGTTCTCGGCAGATTGCTAAGATCTGCGAAGGACTCGATAATTTACAGCTAGTGTCCATTGATAAGTGTTCCTAAGAGATCTTTGAAGTATCTCATAGCTCTAGACTCGATAAGTGCACATTAGGTTTCCTATGCGGAGATTGGGGAGAGGTCTCCTGCTTCAATATCAACCATCTCTAAGAGACAGGTCGATAGATTACACTGGTTCCCCGTGAGAATGAAACAAGCTCTTTTAAGAGAACTTGAGTGGCTAGAAGGTTAAGTGCAGTGCGTCACTGGGTTCATGACGTCTTTATCTTCAATACCGGTGTCACCTTTAGTAACAACCAGTAGCATATGAGTTGAACCCGGTGTCTGCCCTAAGGTTGAACATATGGAGGGCTATTTCTTTTCACCCTTTTCATAACTTTTCTTTTTAATTCTTCAACCCCTTCTTTCTCCTTTCTCATTTTCTCCTTTTTTCAAGCATACCTAAGGACTTCTAATTCTAATCTATTGGAATTGTCCTTGGGTAGATCCCTCCGGCTCTGGCGGATCATAGGACGGTTTTTCCTAACCTCAGTCACCTTATATCTTCATGACTATCATATTGTTGCCATAAAACCATTCATTTGAAAATCTCTCAAAGTGTTTATGATTATGAAACATATTTGTTAACACTATGAGAGTTTTGGTTTCTTTTGAAGGACTCCCCCTTCACATGTGCTCGCGGATTTTTAAGAAATTTGCACATGTGTGAGGAGTTTGCACTTTTTGAATTGATCCACTTTCAGTGATCATGACCGATTCGAGACACGCTTACATCACTAGTTAGACTAGCTTGAAATTATTACCCGTCCTGGTCAAGTCCAAAGAAAGTCTCTCAATACGGTACATTCTACTCAGACAAGTCCTATTCGAGACACGCTTACATCACTAGTTAGACTAGCTTGAAATTATTACCCGTCCAGGACAAGTCTTTTCGATTAATGACATTTAAGCTTCGTCAATTCATTGGTTATATCTGAGTCGAGCTCTTCTGAGAATCAGTCACAAACTTTGAACATCTTTGATCATATTTTAATCATGTCTTATCCCCCTCAAAAATAGAATATCGTGATATTTTTTATATCAACTGATTAAGAACAAACTTTTTGGAGAGACAGACAGATTCGATTTTGCATGAAATCGGAACATTTTTGTTTTAATGAAATACTCCCCCTCAAAACTCGCATATGATTTTGAGAATGTTAAATTTTTTAAAGTTTAGAAGGAAGGAGTCTTCTCAAAGCAAAATTCTGAAAGAGAAAGAAGTTTCAGATTTGTTGAATTTTGCATCAAGGTTTTTTGAAAAAACAAAGACTTCTCTTTGTTTGAATAGGAATGTCGCACAGAGGCGTACAACAGTGTCCATTTTTAGGATAAGTGCACTTTGTTGATGAAAATCATTTTTGCGTAGCACTTTCCTTTCTTTAAAAACTTGAGTTGTGCACTGTAAGGTGTACACAAGTCATGTTGATGATGAGCACTGATGAGTGTGTAAATACTCATCATTTTTATCGTATATGAACTGCCAAAACACCCAAAAACACTCAGAAATGCATCAAAATACTAAAAATATTTCAAAATTGTGTTTTATATGTTTTAGATGCAAAACGAGTAAAAACAGATGAAAAACGTACAAAGTTTGCATAATTGGCAGTTACAGTCCCCCAACTTTCATAAAATTACAAAATTAGTCCCTAGTCATTCAAAATATGGAAAATTATCACCAAGGTCCTTTTGAAATCATAAATTGTCATACTTAGTCCTTTGGTGAAAAATTGGAAAAGTTTTGGAAATTTGCATTTTGGTCCCTGGAGTTTCAGAAAATGACAGAATTGGTCCCTGGTGGGGTATTTTTGAAAGAAAAATCATTTTTGGTCCTAGAAAATCATAAATTATCAAAAATGGACCTTGGGAGGAAAGTTTGAGGAAATGTCATGTTTGGTCCTTTAAGTTTGACAATTTGTCAGTTTTAGTCCCCGGGAATTTTGAAAAAGTGAAAAATGAAAAATTTGTTATTGAACTTTGGAATCTTGGCATTGTTGGTCCTCATGAGCAGCTTAGGAAAATTTCATTTTCAGTCCCTAAACTTTTGGTATTTTGCATTTTTGGTCCTTGTGATAATCAAACAAACCAAACAAACCATATGTAATATTAATACTAAACCACCCAAGCCCACTCTACATTACCAGCCCACAACACAACCCTTATACCCCCTCAGCCCAACTCCCAACTGGCCCACACCACTAAATATATTATCCCTTCCCCCGTTTTTTTAATTCCCCCCAGTCAACCCCTTTGACTCCACCTCACCTTATCCCTGCAACACCACAGCCCCCCCCCCCCCCCCCATCATC
>JARVZY010007506.1:0-22981 GCA_030686995.1 Artemisia argyi | reverse complement strand
TTTATTTTTGTGATTTTTATTCACAGCTTGTTTCACGGCTTAAAGTAGCTTGCAGGGCAATGATATGCCCTGCACCATGTTATCTGTCTCAACAGCCAAATTTCCAAAGTCTTTAGCTTATTCAATAGTGGGCCCACAACCTAGTAATTGGCTGTTAGCCTTAAAGTTTTGTTATATTCGGGAATTGCATTAGTCTTTAACTACAAGGACTAGTCTTGCCATTAGTGTATAGATTACCTTGTATTCTTGTATAAATACCCCTCCTAGTCCCAACTAGGAGGGTGGATGTCTCTTTGTATTCTCTAGGTGTGTGTGGTTTCCTTCTTTCTCTCTCTAGAAAACACACACACCTTCCCCATTCTTTTAATCTAATAATACCATGTTTATTCTTTATTTCGAGCATCCCCGACCTCCTGAAGGTGTTTCTTGGTCATTACAATTGGTATCAGAGCTAACCGGGGGCGAATCGTGGTGTTTTGTGGTGAAAAATCGTGTTTTTGGGTGAATAAAACGGATCTGGTACTGTTCATCAAAGGTTTGCCGAGTTAGGTAAGTTGCCGAGTTAGGTAATTTGCCGAGTTAGGTAAGTTGCCGAGTTAGGTAAGTTGCCGAGTTAGGTAATTTTCCGAGTTATGTTTTGCCGAGTTAGGTGTTTTGCCGAGTTAGGCTGTTTCACCTAATCGTTTATCGAGTTAGGTTTTTCGTGGCTTACTCCTAAGTCGATACTCGGCCAAAATTTTCCGAGTTTGCCGAGTTAGGATCTTGCCGAGTTAGGATCTGCCGAGTTAGGATCTGCCGAGTTAGGATCTGCCGAGTTAGAAAAACTTGCCGAGTTAGAGAAACCTTGCCGAGTTAGAAAAACTTGCCGAGTTAGAAAAACTTGCCGAGTTAGAAAAACTTGCCGAGTTAGAAAAACCTGCCGAGTTAAGCTTCTTTTTCTTCTAATTTTGCCGAGTTTGGTATTGAATTTTGCCGAGTTAGGCTGTTCCAACCTTATCGTTTATCGAGTAAGGATTTCTTTTGGACTAATCTAAACGAAACTCTGCCAAAATTGACTTAGGATATCGAGTATCGAGATGGGTTTTTGAGCAAGGACACATCAAAGGATTATTATATAAACAAAACCCTTACCTCATCGAATAACCTAATGTCTATATACCCTAAAACCTAACTTTCATCCTCACCTAAAACACATGATATTATTGGTAAACATCTTATAGAACATGATTCATTTTAATGTCTCATTATCTAAATACCAATATATCACACACCAAAAACACACCACGTTTTGCTTAAACGATCCTGATCAAGAATCACAATCAAATAACAACAGCTTGTATCGGATTTTGTGATATGGGGATAATTCGTTATTATTTATTCGGGTTTGAAGTAACATTTTACGGGCGCGTGTACTTATTTCATCATCTTTCTTTCTTCACTACCGCGAAGATGACTTGTTTGGGCATATATTAATGGTGACGAAGACTTGGATATCTAGTTACTTCTGTGATTCTTTCTCTCTATACCCACAGAGTAGCTATCACTTTAAGGAGTTACGTTGTAGTGCTCAGTGTCTCACGTAGTTGAGGATATGTCAAGATGGATTGTGCTTATTACACTTCTTTAGGGGTATAAGGTACACCGTTCTTAGTCACAGGATAGTACAAGCTTAAGTCACAAGTCTGGGGGTTTTACTTCATTCTCAAGTTCATCATATCAGGTTATCTTCATATGGGGCTACTACAGAGAGCCGTTGTTGATTCAGAGGTTGATAAAGAGTAAGACAGTTTCAAATGGTATTGTTAGTAGATTGGGATTATCGACATCTTCTCACGGGCTTATGTGATTAATGATAAAGTGCTTTTAGTTAATACTTCAAGTACATAATGTCATGCTGATTCCGATGAGATCGCAATCATCAGGGGAGAGAAATGTGTACATCGAGGACGCACAACAAGTTCACGAGATCGGGCTTAATGATTTATGAAATGGTTTGTGTCGGAGATTGGTTGATTCTATATCCTTATCCTCTCAACTTTTTCTACGTACTTCTACCTTATCCACCTTCACCAATTTCGGGCATCAAATTCAAGATGATCGGTGTTTCAACTTGTTACTTTGGTGTTATCATTTCATGTGTACGTTATGGGCTGATTTGCTTTATGCAAGATAACTGGAATGCATTTGGTGAGATGAAGATGTTGATATTCAGTTCCCCCGAATGGACAATCTTGAAGAAGGTCGAGTCTACAGTCTATTCTACATTTTCCGCTGTGTGTTTGAAGACTAAAGACGGTTTGCAGTTAATTATCAAAAGACTTCTTCAGTTTCAGGGCATTCATCAGAATGGTTGTCAGTTTGGGGGAGAGCACTAATTAGGGGAGAGTGTAAAGCCAGATTTAATCCCTAATTAGATTTGCTCACATTGTTCTTCTGCAAGTAAAAAGATGGCAGCTGAGAAGATTCAGGAAGCTGAATGAAAGAATGAAGTTTGAAGACCACTCTCAAAGCTGCTGCGCTTATGCTTTGTATTTAATTTTACTTATAGGGAACATTGTAAGCAATTCCCATATAACTTCACTTTGGGGAGAGATTGTTAGCCTTAAAGTTTTGTTATATTCGGGAATTGCATTAGTCTTTAACTACAAGGACTAGTCTTGCCATTAGTGTATAGATTACCTTGTATTCTTGTATAAATACCCCTCCTAGTCCCAACTAGGAGGGTGGATGTCTCTTTGTATTCTCTAGGTGTGTGTGGTTTCCTTCTTTCTCTCTCTAGAAAACACACACACCTTCCCCATTCTTTTAATCTAATAATACCATGTTTATTCTTTATTTCGAGCATCCCCGACCTCCTGAAGGTGTTTCTTGGTCATTACATTGGCTTTTTTAGAAAACTAATAAGCTCTTATGGGAGGTTCTGGGCTTGTCTCATGTGTATGAGCTTATTCTACAGGGCTGCATGTCCATTTCTTTTTGTCCATTGCATACCATAAGCTGATTCACTCAGGTTTTGTTCCCAAGTTCATTGCCCCCTCCTGACTTTACCTGTGGGTCCCAGAGCTTGTATTATAGCTTTTTGGAAAGCTAGTTAGTTCAGCTTATTGGTTCCACACTTACATTATGCTTCCAATCCACACAGTGGTCCCCACTGACCTCTCAAGTTGCTTCAGTGGCCTGTTTGGATTGGTTGGGTTTGGAATTGCTTATTGGCTTATTATGAGCTTTTAAGTATAAGCCAGTGTACCTTCTAACTTCATTTAAGTCCAATAAGCTTGTTCAAACCCAATTCCACACCTGGTTCTCAGTTATAGCTTATTTCAAAGCTATTTGTCTTAACAGTTGACCAAAGTCAACTGTCCTAGCTTATTGAGCTTTCATAGCTTGTTTTTAAGCTCCACAACTTTTGTTTTCATAAAAGTTTTTCATTTTTAGTTATAAAACAGGTTTGTAAAGGAAAAATCCAGAAAAGTCAATGTAATTTTTAAGTGATAGTTTCTATTTAATTTTATTTAAATTTTAATTTTCATTTTTATATTTTTATTAAGTATTTAGCATTTTTATATTTTTATTAAATTCCTCTTATATTATAGTATTTATAATAATTTTCTCAGATTTTTATTTTATCATTTAGTATTTATTAGAATTAATCTTAGTTTCATTAATAATTAAGTAATAATTAGTTTTAAATGGCATAATTAGTTTTTATTAAGTAAAACCTAGTTTTTTATATTTTTCCTAGCTTTTATATAATTTAAAATAATTTTAGAAATTTTCTTAGAATTTTTACTGTTCATTTAGTATTTTTCTTAATTTAAAATAGTTTAATTAGGTTATTAGTAATAATTATTAATTAATTAATAGAAAAAGTACAAAAAGAAAAAAATACATATTTTTATTTTTAAAACTTATTTTTAGTTATTTTATAATTTTAGAAATTTTATTTTCACCTTTTTAGTATTTAATTAATATTATATTTAAGTTGTTTAAATATTAATAATAAGTATTAAATAGTATTTAATTAATAATAAATAATTAATTAGTGTAAAAATTTATTTTCTTTTTCTAAAAATTTTCTTTTATCTTTTAGTTTGTAAAAAAGTCATTTTCAACCCCTGGGGGTTTTCAGATTTCAGTTTTTACTTTTTATTTCGTACGTTTACGTTTTATTTAAACGTAACGTACGCGTTTTTAGGTTTAAATCGTTTCTGGTTTTTCCTAGCTTCCCGTCTTGTTCATATAGCTTGTTTAAGCTATTTAATTGTAGATTCCTTAGTTCAAATCACTCACAAACCCTTTTCATCCAAATTCACCCGATCACAAACCCGTTTGTTAGCCATTCACACCTCGTCGGGACATAACGATTTGGGGAAACACTATACTTCCACGAAGCATTGGTTTAAGCTGTTTGACTATAATAGTTGACCATTCACAAGTGGTTGACCAATAATTATCTGACGGTTTAGCACCAATCAATACACATCAATTTAACGCCACACAACTTAACATGACATCACAAAAACGAGCCCTAATCCATCCCATTAATTTCATACGCCTCATATTAATTAATTTAGGGTTTTGTTTCTAGCTTTGCATGTTTGATAAAGGTGTATTACATGATCAATTAGGGTTGCTTCATCTCTGATTTGAATGGCCCAAAAACAGAACACAGGTCGACATATACAGGTTCCATAATTCATGATTTCATGTAACCAAAACATATATATTACTCGTATATTTATATGTCCATTCTTATAGTCATTTTATAAACGAAACAAATGTTTAGTTCCAGGTCTTATTCATATACATGTTGTGTGAATCAAATCAGAAATGCAAGGACGATTTAGGGAATACCTTGGGCTGGATCGAGACAAGGAGAAGGAACAAGATCACCACACTAAATCGTAATACCCAAACTGAAAGAACTCTTAGCACCACGATCACACACCATAGCCATGAGCCTTCAAATCCTTCTTGGATCTTGAGAGAAAAGCAATAACCTAAACTTATGTGTGCCATGTTTGTTTTCCTTTTCTTGTGTCGTGTGAAGAGAGGAGAGGGAGAAAAGACCGGATCATATGGGAAACAAAAAGGAGCGTGGGTCTTTATTAGGAAACAAATAAATATGAGTTATTATGATTAATTGTGATTGATATTTTGGCGTGATATTAGGCTTGACATGGAATTCTTATTCCTAAATATATGTGTGTCGCATGATGTGTTGGAAACCAAAAACGTGTATCAAGTCTTGTAGTGATTTAGGAAAGTTTTCATTTGTAACAAATCTTTTATTTATCTACAAACTTAGGTTTTTTATTTATACCCTATAACATATAGTTTTAAGCTTATTATTAATTAATACAAAATTTAGGTTATAATCAAATTATTAACAAAAATGTGATTACGGAGTTTAGGGTTTTACAACTCTTCCCCTCTAAAAAGAAAATTTCGTCCATGAAATTGAAGTCGCAAAAGTTAGACGGAGTCATCGCGAATCTTAAAAGATCGTCACAAATATCCTCACGCTCAGGGAGGTTCATCTAAAAGAATCTTCACCACCAAAATTTTCTCATGACTCGATCCTGACGCTCCAGAATCATAACGAATCGAATCCAACGAATGTGAGACCATGCGTATTAGATGACAGATGATAGATGATAGATGATAGATGATAGTTGGAATCCTACAAGGAGAAACACTAAATACACATATTCTTACGAAGCGAAAACGGAGATAGTGCTAACCGATAAATCTTCATTAACTCCTACCAAATTCTGAACGAATCAAAGGAACTTGCCAAAGTCGAAGGGGTACAAATCAAATCATTAAACGTATCCAAAGTCTCATCTAGAGTTGGTTAACTTATTCACATTGACGTTCTAAATCACGAATCAGAGTATCGAAACGTACCAGAAGGCATAACCAAGTAGGTAGAATAATCGTACGAATAAGAATGAAATCAAGATCTAACATGTAGTGAACCAAAACTTCCTCGAATGCCGAAACATCTAAACTTTCTTGTACCTCTTCTGCAAGTGTGAACCAAAATGCGATTCTCTGTCACGACCATTGCTGGTGCGCCATGTAGCTTGAATAATCTTCTACCGAAAGAAAATCTTCGCCGATCTCCCAAGCAAGCAGTCCAAGTCAATGCTCCACTGTAACTCCACTTGTGTTGTCTCTCCTCCTATGCATGGAAATCTCCGATGTAAACACCACCGTCTTCATGTCATCCTGTCCAGCTCCTGCTCCAAGACTCTATACGCGAATCTCCGAATGAACGAAAGGCATCTAAACGAATGTCAAATGAATTAAGAATCGAAGTTCAAAAGGATAACTCCAAAGAAAGAACCTATAAGGCACACTACGAAGTCTAAAGGCATCCTAAACACATGTCACGAATCCTGATAAGTCTTCTAACTCTCCAAAATGATTGATCTTGTAAGAGCTTAACGAAAAGCAAAGGCATAAGTCAGAGTAAGACAGAAGCAAGAAAACCGACGTCTGATCATATATCTACCCAATCCTTACCAATCATAATAAAGCTCTTAAGGGGAGAAACTAAAGGCAAAACCTTCCAAAGTAATTCCTAAAGCTTCTAAGGTGCAAACCTAAGGGCCCAAAACTCACAGGCCATAACTTAGGTACTACAAGTCGCAGCCTTAGCTCTGATACCATAATTGTAACACCCCAACCCGGCATGGGCCCGGAGCGCTACAGCATGGTGACATATCAAAGCATACAACGCAAGCGGAAGACTTAAAACACAAGGTTACAAGGGAAAAATCTAAACGTACAAAAAAAATAATAAAACTATAAAAGAAAAGAAAAATACAAACTAAAGAAAGTCTAATCTAATCTAAGTCCAAAACTAGTCCAGATGTAATGGGCTTCTAGTCCATGGAGTAGTCCACTAAAGCTCCTATGCTCTCTCTTCACCCAAACCCAGCTTCCAACCTAAAACCTACCACAGGAAAGGAAAATGCGGCTAAGCTTAAAAAGCCCAATAAACAGATATATAGCAAAACAAAAGGATAATCAAAATGTATATAAGTAATAGAAAAGGGAATCATAAGCGCTTACTGGATAGGATATCATCTGTCAAATGCATAAGAGATCAACATACACAAAACAAATATCATAAGTCAAAGGGAAATGAAGTATCAAAGATATATCACATAAGCAAAATCATAAAGGAAAGGTAATGAGCACGTATCAACAAAGAAGCGTCCAAACAAGGTACTTTAATTGACAAACGAATCATAGGAAAGCCACGAGCTGACCTGCCGAGGTACTCGATATATCTCGAAAACCTACCAATCCATAACATATCATACAAAGTAATACGAAGAGGGGAGACCCCTTCGTAAACACATAGAGTAGATCAAAATCCCAAAGGTGAATGGGGCACATGCCACGTACGCCATCACACAACAGAAGTCTTCTAAAACAAAACATAATCCTAGGATGCATCCACACGCCCTCGCTGAAAAAAATCGTATATGCACCCTGCTCATACGACAGGTATACACATACATCCAAAAGAGATCTCATATCATATCGAAACGAAGGGGGATGCCGGGGACTAATCACACCGCCCCAGATAGTGTCACACCATCGGTGCCTCAATGACGCAGCCATGGTACCTCCATGACTAGTTAGAAACTCGGGTATAAGAACGAAACAAACATACCATATCATAGCATAATCATAGCATACTAAACGAATCATATCTAAGCATCATATCCAAACAAAACATATCATATATCTTGTCAACGAATCATATCAAAGGATCCTAACAAGGACCGCATCAAACAAAGAATCATAATCAAACGGATCATGGCAAAGGATCATAATCAAAGTAAATGAATCAAAGGTTAAGGATCAAGAGTCATGAGATAGAGAGCCCCTTACTGAAATAGGATAGAATATCTGTACCTTAACGCGTATGAAAGGAAAGCAGACGAATGCATGAACACAAGGAACAACGTCGCGCCTCTTCAAATGAACTACACAAAATAGGGATCACTTAATACTTATATGTTTATTTCATAAGTTACAAATGGTTTTTAATGGTTTATATTTATAGTTATACTCAAAAATTATTTTAAGTTTATTTTACAATCTGGGTCAGTTTCTCATGAATTTTAAGACACATTAAATGAAATCCAGAGACTCTCCCAAATTTTTTCAGATTTTATTTCAAAAGACAAGTACCTTTCCAAAAATCATTTTCCCAAGCCTACCCAGAAAATTAACTATAGAAAGACACATAAAGTTGTCTTTAACAAACCCATTTCGACACATCAGAAAAATCCACAAACATTCCAGGAAGTCACACATAATATATTTAACCACTGTAAATGGAGACCTTCTAACTCCTTATGGTTTTGTGAAGATCGTTTAAGCCCAATCTAGGATAATAGAAACAATGATTATATGCACAGCGGAATAACAATAATAACAATCAAAGTTTCACAAGGTTTTTCTATTCAATAATGATCCTCTATGGATCTCTATTGCTTCCTCTCAAAATGTTTTTCCTTCTCTCAAGGAGCATCCTCAAAATAAAAGCCTAGTGTTCCTTTTATACACAAGGAACCCTAATACAATAATAAAATATAAAATAAATGCATATCACTACCTAAAATAGCTCATGCATATCCTAACAAACTAATAAATAACACGGAATAACTATATCCGTAGAAACATAATATGCTGAATCTAGACTTCAGCAGAAACACTCTTGTCAGCAGAATTTGTCTCTTCAGTAGTATTCTTTAGCAAATTCTTCAGCAGAATTCTCTCTTAGCAAAATTCCCAACAATCCTCCCCTAATCTTGATGTTGACTGTGTTAACTTCAAGATTCCTGGATAAATCTTTGAACATATGAAGCTTAAGGATTGTAACATAATAAGTGTGCAGCAGAATATGAAAACTAGCAGCAACTTCTATAGCAGCAACGTGAAACCATCTTTGAAGAACAAGGTACCATAAGCAACTCCTAAGTATGAGCAGCAACAGAACCAGCAGCAACAAGAGTAGATTTGATAAGCCTTTACCAAGTAGCTACTCACTCTTGGGCTAGCTAGTCCTTTGGTGGAATCATGACATCACCCGGGTGAACTAGTGACCAGTTCAACACTTAGAACGTGAATCATCAGTGTGTTGAAATACCCTAATGATTTTTGGCAAATCATCACAGCCATAAACGGATTTGAGATGTCTTTACCTGTAGCCGTTTGCTCAGGACTAGCCAATCCTTTGGTTACCCAATAGGGCAGCAACCATGGTGAATTGATGACCATTTCAATTCTCAGCAATGAAGCATGGGTGAGTTGAGTACCCTATGGTTTTGAGCAAACCATTACAGCTATCAACGAAATTGATGTGTCTTTACCAAAAACCGTTTGCTTTTGGACTAGCCAACTCTTTGATGGAATGTCGTCATCATCATGGTGAGTTGATTACCATTTATGGATTTTCGCAGCCTTTACCACAAGTCATAATCTTATGGGCTAGCCAACTCTTGTGTCAGTAAGACATGGTGAGTTGATAACCATGTGCTGTGTGGTAATTAACCAACACCAAAACCTGCAAACAAGAGAAAACAAAAACTATACAAATATATGTTAGTTAGTTTTTTTTTTTTTTTTTTAATTCCTTATTTTTTTTAATTATTATTTATTTTTTATTTTTTTTTTATTTTTTTATTTTTTTTAAATAATAGAAGAAAGAAAGAAAAAAAAATACAAAATATGTAAAATATACCGGTAAGCAGCAGCAGAAACCAAAGAAATATGTAGTGCCAGCAGAACACTAAGCCTCCCCTTAGGCTTATGAGGATCCAACAGCTGCAAAAATGGTTAGAATACAAAGAATACAACAATAAGCCTCCCCTTAGGCTTATGCCTCCCCTTAATCAGTGCACTTGACAAATACTATTGTTCTTGGGTACCTAGAATGAACCTTTTCTTTTATTTGTCCAAGAACAACCTGTTGAGGGCTTAACACAAGTATCCCATCTTGTCCCCCCCCCCCCCCAATATACCTTGGGTCATAATAACCAGGCCAAAAACCATTCTGAAAGTAAGTGCTAGTAGGTATGTAGAATGGTCTAGCAACATGTCTTTTCCAATGAGCTGAAAAAGATCTACCAGCAGAAACTGGCTTATCAGCAGGTTTGGGTCTGCTGGTTTTATGTGTTGCTTGTGGAACATATGGGGGAATATCATTAACATTGGTCCACATTGGTCTTGGTCTCTTTTGGTCAGCACACACACCCATTCTCTTCTCATGAAAATCACAATCTTTAATGAGATGAGACTTACTACCACACACAAAACAAGATTTCTTTTTAACATTACTAGCCTTTTTATTAAAACAACCATTCTTATTACAAGAAGTCCTAGAATTGTATGTATTCTTATCAGATTTATTACAAGTGATACTAGGTAAATCTTGAACAACAATGGGTTCTTGTTTGGGTGCCCTAACTGTGGATTCAATCTCTGTTTTACTCTTAGATGTAGAAACACTTGAAGTAGATGCAAAGGAGGTAGACTCAGTAGAATTGGACTCTGAGCTTTTAACACTAAAAACACTGGGGGAAGGGACATTGACCTTTGAAGACTTGTCACTTGAATCAGTGTCTGGTAAGTCAGTAGACTTTTTGCCATATAAATTGTGTGATCCATCTAAGTCTATAGAAATGGAAATGTCAATGGGCATGTGTTCTCCTCTAATAGGTCCAGGTACAGCATTCATTCCCCCTTCCTTAACATATTTTACAGGTTCTTGAAATTGTAGGACAGGTTCAGGGTCTAAAACACTGGATATATCAGGGTAAGTTAATTCCTCTGGATCTATATATTTATCATACCCTAAAGCTCTTCTAGACCTAATAGATTGTGAACTATCAAGTAATTTCTCCAAATTTGAAGCCCCTTCTTGCCACTTCTTACGACTAGCTACTTCATTATCAAATTTTACTTGCAATTCTTGTTTCTCTAGCACTACATTAGCCTTTTCTTTCTCAGTACGTTTTAAATCTATTTGAGAAACTTCTAAATTGCTCTCTAACACCCTTATCTTTTCTTTATAAACAAGTTGATTCTTTTGAAACCAATTTTTTTGCCTTTCTAATGTTTTTAAAGCCTTTCTAATGTTTTTAAAGCCTTTTTATAAGCTTCTACTTCTACATAGCATTCATTATATTTAGGTTTCAATTCATCATACTCCTTTTTAAGTTCATTATATCTTTCACTACAACCAAAAATACAATTATGTACCTGGGAAGGGAGTCCCATCAGTGCAAATTCTTCAGTCTTGGATATAGTGCAAGCTTCCTTTCTCATCTTCTTGGATTCAGCCTTTCCACCATACCTTGCTTTGATTGCATTCCATATATCACTTGCCTCATCCATATAGTGGAAATCTGCTACATGATCAGCAGGAATAGATTTAAGCAAGGTAGTTCTTGCCTTTGATTCCCTTTGTACAGCAATGTGTTCATCAGCAGTCGTTGGAGGAAGAATAATGACATTTCCATCTTGATCTCTTCTATGCCTTTTCAAACTGTTGCCATTTTGAATCACCTTCCAGATATTCATATCATTTTTCATGATCCAGTGTTCCATCTTCTTAGCCCAGACTTCATACTCATCATTCATCAAATAAGGAAACATTACATCATCCCTTTCATTGTTAGATTCTGCCATTTTTTTTACTAAACAGCAGAATCCGAACAACAGCAGAATCGATCAGCAGTAACCGAGATCAGTAGGAACGACCAGTAGAAACAATGCAGCCCCACACCACTTAGTAGCCAATCGAAATAAATAAGGAGTACACGACAAACCAGATCCAACAAGTATTGGTCCCCACTGAAAAACCAAACATGACAAATTTATGCTTAACTTATTTAGCACAAATCGACAAATAATTCAACCAATCAGATCGAAGCCACTGATTCAGAATACAAAAACTTCAATAATGAATTCCACAATTCAATCTTCAATATACTACTTGTACAGACCAATAAAACTTCGACCAATCAATATCAATCATGAATCAACTTAACAGTTATAATGATAGCGACCCATTAATTATATCACCAATCTTTGTCATGCTTGTAATCGCCCCCACGTATGATATTAATTCCAAATCAAACAGCTTCAGCCAAAGAGAATTAATACAGTTTCATAAATAAATAAAATAAACCCTCCTAATTAATTTTTCAAGACGACAATCTCAACCCCCAATTAATGCCGATCAGTAATTTAGTCATGAGATAGAGAGCCCCTTACTGAAATAGGATAGAATATCTGTACCTTAACGCGTATGAAAGGAAAGCAGACGAATGCATGAACACAAGGAACAACGTCGCGCCTCTTCAAATGAACTACGCGAAATAGGGATCACTTAATACTTATATGTTTATTTCATAAGTTACAAATGGTTTTTAATGGTTTATATTTATAGTTATACTCAAAACTTATTTTAAGTTTATTTTACAATCTGGGTCAGTTTCTCATGAATTTTAAGACACATTAAATGAAATCCAGAGACTCTCCCAATTTTTCCTGAGGTTTCAACATATGTTAAGTAGTTACTCAAATTTTTTCAGATTTTATTTCAAAAGACAAGTACCTTTCCAAAAATCATTTTCCCAAGCCTACCCAGAAAATTAACTACAGAAAGACACATAAAGTTGTCTTTAACAAACCCATTTCGACACATCAGAAAAATCCACAAACATTCCAGGAAGTCACACATAATATATTTAACCACTGTAAATGGAGACCTTCTAACTCCTTATGGTTTTGTGAAGATCGTTTAAGCCAAATCTAGGATAATAGAAACAATGATTATATGCACAGCGGAATAACAATAATAACAATCAAGGTTTCACAAGGTTTTTCTATTCAATAATGATCCTCTATGGATCTCTATTGCTTCCTCTCAAAATGTTTTTCCTTCTCTCAAGGAGCATCCTCAAAATAAAAGCCTATTGTTCCTTTTATACACAAGGAACCCTAATACAATAATAAAATATAAAATAAATGCATATCACTACCTAAAATAGCTCATGCATATCCTAACAAACTAATAAATAACACGCAATAACTATATCCGTAGAAACATAATATGCTGAATCTAGACTTCAGCAGAAACACTCTTGTCAGCAGAATCTGTCTCTTTAGTAGTATTCTTCAGCAGAATTCTCTCTTAGCAGAATTCCCAACAGGTTTGGAAAATAAAAATCAAAAACTCCTACTGAGTTCCAGACATCCGAAAAATAGTTTTGACATTGAATCTCGTTAAAATCAAAAGGGCATCCTCCCATCCTCCTATGACCATGAATCTTATATTTCCAGAAAGTACACTGATTGAACTTATGTTTATACTCAAAAATTATGTAAAAACACGTTGGTATCATTAATTTAGCCCCCATTTAATATGACTCAAATCTGGACAGCATGCAACAATATGTTAGCGAGACCAAACCCTTCCCAAAATGACCAAACGTTTAACCAAACTAGCCCTATGACTTCTTAACCATTTAATTCAGATTATAACATGTTTTTAAGACATAATACGACCACTTTTAGATCCCACATGCAATTCCACTTCGATAATAAGGATTAACGAGACAAGACCATATAAAAAACAAGATGAAACAACCAACTTCTATTCCCTTTTTAGATCTGATTGCAAAACAGGTTTCATAGGTTTATTTAGTCGAGATTACACATGTTAAACAACCCTTCTTGTCGACACACTCACACCACATGCATACAGATCAATTTAACACCACACAACTTCACATAACATCACAAAAACTAGCCCTAATCCATCCCATTAATTTCATACGCCTCGTATTAATTAATTTAGGGTTTTATTTCCAGCTTTGCATGTATGATAATGGTGTATTACATGATCAATTAGGGTTGCTTCAGCTCTGATTCGAATGGCCCAAAAACAGAACACAAGTCGACATATACAGGTTCCATAATTCATGATTTCATGTTTCCAAAACATATATATTACTCATATATTTATATGTCCATTCTTATAATCATTTTATAAACGAAACAAAGGTATAGTTCTAGGTCTTATTCATATACATGTTGTGTGAATCAAATCAGAAATACAAGGACGATTTAGGGAATACCTTGGGCTGGATCGAGACGAGTAGAAGGAACAAGATCACCACACTAAATCGTAATACCCATACTGAAAGAACTCTTAGCACCACGATCACACACCATAGCCATGAGCCTTCAAATCCTTCTTGGATCTTGAGAGAAAAGAAATAACCTGAACTTATGTGTGCTATGTTATTTTTTTCTTTTCTTCTGTCGTATGAAGAGAGGAGAGGGAGAAAAGACCGGATCGTATGGGAAACAAAAAGGAGGAGCGTGGGTCTTTATTAGGAAACAAATAAATATGAGTTATTATGATTAATTGTGATTGCTATTTTGGCGTGATATTAGGCTTGAGATGGAATTCTTATCCTTAAATATATGTGTGTTGCATGATGTATTGGAAACCAAAAACGTGTATCAAGTCTTGTAGAGATTTAGGAAGGTTTTCATTTGTAACAAATCTTTTATTTATCTACAAACATAGGTTATTTATTTATACCCCATAGCATAAGTTTTAAGCTTATTATTAATTAATTCAAAATTTAGGTTATAATCAAATTATTAACAAAAATGTGATTACGGAGTTTAAGGTTTACAGAAGGTATTGCTCATTTAACCTTATTTGAGTTTCGAATGCTATACATAATGCTTCTGTCATTATATATAATCTGTGTCAACTAATAAGGGTCAATTCTTAATCATCGGTTAATGATATGGAGACATCATGTGTTTCTCTCATAAAAGAGTTGCAGGTTCAATAAACCCATTCTTATTTCTCTAGAACCAAACTTAGCAACAGTAGTTTTGGGTATAACACCTCATCAGGTCTATTTAGTTTTTTTTTAATTATTATTATTATTATTATTATTATTATTATTATTATTATTATTATTATTATTATTATTATTATTATTATTATTATTATTATTATTATTATTATTTTATTTGAATAGAAAATATGGGATGAGGGGGAGAGCATGAGAACAATAGAGATAAGATTCTTCATGAGTTGGAATAAGAATGTCTGGAAGCATATAGAAGAAAAGTGGATCAGGCTAGCAGTGTTAGTGCTCAACTGAAGCAAGTTGTTGCTGATTCAGAAGCAGAAAAATATATGTGCTTTGTTAGGAGAGCGATGTTTGCCTATGAAGCAGGTTTGTAGACTTACAGTTCTCTTTCATCATATACTCGCGCAGAGGATTATTTAGATATTGCTATAGCCATATGGTGATGGCAAAAATGGACGTGGTGAATAGATGGGATAACGGGTCACCATGGGCGATTTTTATCCTTTGTTTTGTCCATAAAATACTATACTACGACTGTCGGTGCATTGGTTAAAGATGTATATATTCCTTCATTACTACAGATGTTTAAAATCATATAGAAATTAGCTCGTTTATACTTCAAGTTTAGATAAACTTTGTTGGCATAATTTGTCACTTAATACTAATATCTTACAAGTTTTGGACGGCTGAAAAACTTTAATTTTTGCTAAAAGTATAGTCAAAGTTCTAATTTTGACATGAATTATGGAAAAAAAAGATAGAAAAATAGAGCGGCCAATAAAATAGTGAAATGTCCATTTATTGTGTTGGGTTTTAGTGTTTAAGCTTTGACCATTGCCGGTGAACATCACATTTGTAGGACCTATTTCTGCAAATAACTAAGTAACATTTTAAACGTGGAGAAAGTGAAACTCACCAAATGCGCCAACAAACACCTGCTTATTTACCCTGAACCGAAAAGAAACCAGTTCGTAAATAGGATCTTATGACATTCTCACGTGAGAAGAAAATGAGGTGAGGGATCTCGATGCAGTTTACATGTAAGACGGTCAAGTTGTTAATTGATTGGTTACCTTAAGCGGAAAATTGAAAAAATTTAACGCGAAGTTAACTGTGAGAAGCGAATTTTTATATTTGTATGACAGATTATTGTTGATGCACGTATTCTGAATGCTACTTAGCTGCAAAGCTGGATCAGAAGTCTTTTTTATACGATCCGAGGTTAGTAGCAAAAAGTGAAAATTTGTGGTTTTTACGATTAGTATGTGTTTTAAAGTTAATTTGAACTGAAATAATAGTGTGAGCCATGAATCGGGATCAAATTGTATGCCGAGAGGGTGTTTTCGATTGTTTATAGTTTTTTTAGTTACTTGCTGACACAAATTATTGTTGCTGCAGACGCATATTGTTGTTGTGGTTGACACATCTTGGTGTTGCAGTTAGGGGTGTTCGTTAAATGGATTGAATCAAAAATCTACTCGCATCAGTAATATGAAAAGGTTGCAAATAGTTTTCGTAATTGCTTATTTTTGGCATTATAAGTGATTTGCATTTTGTAATTTCTTTTTTTTACAGCGCAACCACTTCGTCTTTGATGGATCTGCTTTAAAAATGCTTAAAACTGTTTAAAATCAACCTTCTATCCGAAAGGTAATCTTATATAAATTCTGAATAACTTTATAAACACAACCGAATATTTTGTTCATTTTTTAACAAGTAAAGAGTGTATTAAGGACATTGCGGTTTTGGATTCTGAAGTTTCACAGATAGAGCATCGAGTTCTATCAAAATCAATTTTGTAAGTTTGTTAACCTTAATTCATTAAGACCGTCATTTATCGGGTGTTTGGGTCGTTTTAAGGGCTGCTAAAAATTGTAGTTTTAAGGTTGTTTGGGTCATTTTAACGGGTGTGCTTTTGTTATGACCGAAGGCAGTTCCGAGGGAAGACCACAATGGAGTAAACCGAGTCAATGGCAGCATTCAAGGATCACCGGGTCCTAGAGGACGTACAAAGAAGATATTTGTTGGAAGTTTGGCATCTACTATCACTGGGAGTGACTTTAAGATGTGGGTTTACTTTTTTTTTTTTTCTTAATGCTCAAATAGATTGAGGCCACCTTACAAAATCCATAATCAAACAACTACATAGGTGTTTACGAAAGTCACACTAATCCTCTTCATATGATTTCTTTCTTTGATGTGGAGACTAAAGTTTTGGAGCTAGATTCAAGGGAAGTCATGTTCCAGTATTTGGGGGTTGAGGTAGTGAAGTGCATTTGGGTCTTCTGTATGAGGTACTGACGTATTTTTTTTATCTTAAGTTTTGTGTCGTAGTTATTCCAGATTAATTGAGCTAATGGATTTTATTTTTTTCTTTTGTATTCTTGGATTACTTTATAGCTTATCTAATGAATGTGATTGGACAGTTGCAGGAAAAAATACACTTGTTTATAGTTTGAGGTGTGGAGGCTTTGAATGTAAATTACACGCAGTTGTAGAGGTGGCCAGGGATCGAATTGTAGTTGGTGTTTGTGATGGCACCATGTCGTCCAAGAAAGAGGTTACCAACTTGCTCCTTCACTTCTTTTGCTACATGCCAACTCTAATATATGTTGTTTCACACCATATAGCATGCATGCACAGAGAGAGCCATGCTTGTAGAGTAGTTTAGGGTATAATCATTGAAGGTGTTAGTATGGGTATTAAAGCACATTGACACATAGTGGTTTATCATGAATCAATATTTGTTCATCAGGAAAAAGATTTGAAAAAATCAACATCATTTATTTTTGTCAAAGTAAATATTGTTGTCAATCAGTGAATTTTTTATTTCTTTTCCACAGTTGCGTAGCTCAACAAAATATTTATGAATCATATAGTTATATTCCCAAAAGGTTGCTTTGTTTCAAGCACGTGGTAAATAACAATTTGACGATATAGGTTGCATTTATCTTATGTAATTAGTAATCGAGCACGTGGTAAATAACAATTTGACGATAAAGGTTGCATTGTCTCAACTATTTTGCAAATTTACATTAGTTAGATTATAATTTTATAAAGAAGGTGTGCAACTGAACACAATCAAAATTGAATGATCTTTTTTTCACCTCATATTTTGTACTAATTATTTTCTTGGTTTGATTACATACATTATTGTATGATTTCTCAAATTTCAAAAGCTAACATCGCCAAGATTGTGGTAATTCATTTAGGTTGGCAACATGCATCAATGTAATTTTGATATAAAAGAGTTTGAGATCAATTTTTATGTTAATAATAACAAGAGTTGTTTTGGTATGGAGTTGAGTGGTGGAAGCTTTGTGAGAAATCGTAAATAGTTCACTCATTTTTAAAATATTCGAGAACAACCTTCGACACAATTTTATTTATTCTTTTTTACGATAACTTTGTATCATTACATTTTTATTAATAAAGAATTCAATGGTAACTCTTTGAAAGCTTATTCTTAGTATTTTGACGGTGAAATAAGCTATTATGCATATGCTTCTTCAAATGGCCTTGAAAAATTCACAAACTCATCATATTGAGCTTAAGCCAGAAACACCTATTGGCGAGCGTATTTGAAATTTCTCGACATTCTCATTAGAAACGTATCTTTAAAACCCACAAGTATTCGAAATTAATACGTTAAAGGAAAAATCACAAAACATGCCCACCCAACTTTTCAAAATTAACAACTATATATATACAAAAATATCACATGTCTAATGCGAATCACAAAAATGCCCGCCCAGTGGGCTGGCTTTGACCACTAGTGTGTGTGTGCGCATATATATATATATATATATATATATATATATATATATATATATATATATATATATATATATATATATATATATATATATATATATATATATATATTGTTGGATTAAACTTTGGACTAAACGTTGTTTGTTAACCGACTTATTCATTTGGGCTATACAAATGGTTAAGCATGTTAGACTAAATTGGACTAAACGTGGATTTCATAATGGACTTAAATGTGGACTTCTTATTGGATTCGAATTGGACTAACTAGTGGACATACAACGGACTAAAAAGTATTACTCCTTCCGTCTCAAAATATAAGTCCAGTTTGATTTTATTATGATTTGTATTATATAATACTTGATTTGTATTATATATCTAACTTTGACCTTCAATATTATGATTTGTATTATATAATACTTGATAAAAATTACACCAATGAAAAATACATTTAAAACACAATTTATTTATATAATTTACATCAAGTATTATCTAATACAAATAAAAATATTTGAGGTCAAAGTTTGATTGAAAATGTCAAACATGATTTATATTTTGGGACGGATGTAGTATTAAACTCTTAAGGCCCAATAAGTATAAAACGTATTTTTTTAGACTTATTGAGTAACTTGTGGAATGAAATATCGAATTTGACTATTGTTTGAATTTTGGAATAAATTGGATAAGTAAAATTGTTGAAACGTATTTGGGTAAAACATGAGTTTAAAACGTAGAAATTGACATTTGGTCGAAAAGCATTTCGGGAAAGTGTTTTATTTAAAAGTCTACAACTGTCAGGAAACAAATGTAAACAAACGGGTCATGCCCGATCTTTATTAAAGTTTCACACTAGGAAGTGTTTTACAAAACTTATTTTCTTAAAATCCGACTAAA
This sequence comes from Artemisia argyi, assembly GCA_030686995.1. NCBI lineage: Eukaryota > Viridiplantae > Streptophyta > Magnoliopsida > Asterales > Asteraceae > Artemisia > Artemisia argyi. The sequence goes on along the minus strand of JARVZY010007506.1, from coordinate 3,377 downwards.
GGACGAAATAGTAATATTTATAATCGATAATTAGTGTTCAAACTTAACTATCATACTTATATACATGATACTTGTTAGGTGCAGTTTGGTTCAGGTTTTTGACAGGGTATGGAATGAAAGAATCTCAAAAACTTTGTTTGGTAACTTTTGAAACCCTCTTACATAACTTTTGGATTCAAAATATGATTCCATCCTACCTAGGTGAGATTTTAGTGGGAATGCATAAAAGTGGTCAATCATAATTTTTTTCTTAATTGATGCTTTTTTCTCAACCACAAATAATTCTACTATTTTCATATTTTTTATTTGGGAAATTTATCTAAAAAAGCATCAAAGCTAACACTTTTTACCATTGTGTGTAGTGATGTTTTTTTTCCTATTGTGTGACTAAACTTTCGAATTTGGTACATTGCGTGTACTTTATGACCATTTCCTTTCCAAATTTTGAAGGGTAAAATGGTCATTTTACAGGGCTGAATAGTCGCAAAGTACACACAATATATCAAATTCGAAATTTTAGTCACACAATAGGAAAAAAAACATCGCTACACACTATGGTAAAAAGTGTCAACTTTGATGCTTTTTAGATAATTTTCCCTTTTTATTTTAAAAAACATATAAAATAAACTTATCAATAATTTATTTTCTCTCTTTTCATTTAATTCAAAATACAAATCTAAATCCAAATCCAAATTTCAATCACAATCCTAAAACCATCTACGTACCAAACGGGCCCTTACTTTTTATAAAACCAACAAGTTGACGAAATAATAATATATTATTATTTTTCCAACTACAAGATGAAAATATAATTTATTTTATTTTAGTTTATTGTATGAAATGACTATATTTTAACTACGTATATTAAAACGTACTAACTCTTATAATATGAGTGCCTTAACTATTTAACTGGGTTTACCGGGTAAATTGCCGAAACATATTTATCACTCGTTGTTTTCCTACAAATATATGTAGAGTATACTATATATCTAATCGTATTTTTGTCATATAATCATTTTGATATTTTCTATTGTATAATATACGGTATATATTATATTACATACTTGTTCATACTTTGACAATTGCCATTGGTATTTTCTCATATTTTACATTTTACTTTGACGCACTTGTTTGACCTTAGATATATCAACTTTAATAACAATATAGCATTAGATGAAGTAAAGATGGTGACTTGATGACATATATGTGTGGCGTTAAATATTGTAAAGAGAGGTAAGAGATGAAGAGAACTTTTATTAATAAACACATATAATACACACACAAGTACATACCTCAAATGAGCCTTTGAGGTGTTTATATAGTTCTTAACATGATGCCTTAAGAGGCTTTCTATGGGCTTGGTCTTGAGCTTGGTTTCCTTTTACCTATAAAGGCTTATGAAACATAACTAATAACATATTATCTTACCAAGACCAAGACCCATTGACTATTCTAATAACACAAACTGCGACACATTACAACGTTACAATAAATGAGAATGACCATCACTTTTTAATATAATTTTCAATGCTAACAATCTCCCCCTAAGGGGGTGGTCATTCGAATGATGCTCCACGTGATTAGGTCTTCTTTGTTCTTTGTTGTTGACCATTGTGTGTCGTAATAGAATAGTCATTAGTCTTTGTTCCTTCATGCTTTGTGATCTTTGATGATTGACTTTTCATCATTCTTTGTTCTTGTGATGTGGAGCAATCTGCCTTTCGTCACTTCTGCGTCTGTGGTGGTTGTTCGCCATTCCAACATGCTCAAACATCTTTGGACTTTGATATTCATATGCACGTAGTTCCCTTTCTTTCACTTTGATCTTTAGTCTTTATACTTTGTAGATTCTTCTTTTTGGCGTAGAATCTTTCTTTGAAATTTGTATAGATCTTTGAGGGAGCTTTCTTTAACTTCCAGATGTATGTATGAGCACGTGGAATCTGTCGCCATGGAGATGAAGTGTCCCTGCATATAAATAGTTAGCAATAAAATATCCGGTACTTACAGATAAGAATTAGAGATCGTCAACAGCATAGTGTGAAGACTCCTTCTAACCCTTACCAAGGCCGTTCCCATGTCAGATACTCTCGAGAGAGCTTACAAGACCTACTTAGTAGCTCAATGACTGGGTGAGTCGCTGGGGATCACTCCACGACTGTAGACCGTATGAAACCACCGCGAACACTAAGCGTAACCCATAAAGAATTACCGAAGTGACCTGCTGTCAGGGCTGTTTGATGTTAACCCTGGCAGGAATTTCCATTCAATCATTGAGAATCACAAATGTGAATCCTCTCATAAATGTTCTGGCAGATTGCTAAGATCTGCGTAGGACTCTAAAGTTTACATCTGACGTCCTTAATGATGAACAACCAGTGTAGAAATATCATGTGTTCCTATGAGATCTTTTGATGAATCTCGAGGCTCTAGACTTGATAAGTGCACATTTGGTTTCCTATGCGGGGATTAGGGAGAGGTCTCCTGCTTCAATATCAACCATCTCTAAGAGACAGGTCGATAGATTACACCGGTTCCCCGTGAGAATGAAACAAGCTCTTTTAAGAGAACTTGAGTGGTTAAGAAGGTTTAGTGCAGTGCGTCACTGGGTCCATGACGTCTTTGTCTTCAATACTGGTGTCACCTTAGTAACAACCAGTAGCATATGAGTTGAACCCGGTGTCTGCCCTAAGGTTGAACATTTGGAGGGCTATTTCTTTTCACCCTTTTTCATAACTTTTCTTTTTAATTCTTCAACCCCTTCTTTCTCCTTTCTCATTTTCTCCTTTTTTCAATCATACCTAAGGACTTCTAATTCTAATCTATTGGATTTGTCCTTGGGTAGATCCCTCCGGCTCTGGCGGATCATAGGACGGTTTTTCCTAACCTTAGTCACCTTTTAACACCATGACTATCCTATCATTACCATGAAACCATTTATTGAAAATCTCTCAAAGTGTTTATGATAATAAAACACATTGTTGTTACCACTTTGAGAGTTTTGCAACTTTTGAAGGACTCCCCCTTCACATGTGCTCATGTATATTTTAAGAAATTTGCACATGCGGGAGAAGTTTGCACTTTTTGAATTGATCCACTTTCAGCGAACATGACCAATTCGAGACACGCTTACATCACTAGTTAGACTAGCTTGAAATTATTACCCGTCCTGGTCAAGTCCAAAGAAAGTCTCTCGATACGGTACACTCTACTCAGACAAGTCCTATTCGAGACACGCTTACATCACTAGTTAGACTAGCTTGAAATTATTACCCATCCAGGACAAGTCTTTTCGATTACTGACATTTTAAGCTTCGTCAATTCATTGGTACTTACTGAGTCGAGCTCTTTTGAGATTCAGTCACAAACTTTAAACA
>JARVZY010007505.1:0-22985 GCA_030686995.1 Artemisia argyi | reverse complement strand
AATACGCCTCACACAAAGCTCCCTATTATTGAGTTATGTTGTTATTAGGGTTTAGTTATAATCATATCACTGTTCGGGCCATCACATCTCAGAAGTATATGCAATAATCGTTCGAGGAGTCAGGGCACTTTAATTCGTAAAGCCAACAAACTCGTCAAAACGAAATATTCACATAGTACTTCTCGCATAAAGCTCCCTAGTATTGTGTTATGCTTCTAACTTTATTTAGGTTTTATACTTATATGATATTTTCACTTTTTACCCTTATAGTATTTATATTTACGTTTTCTACCCTAAATTTATATTACTTATATTACTTATACTAATAACTATCTATACTTGACACAACTAGTCCCTAGACTTCTATATTTTAAGTAACTAACCTTAGACTCTTAAGTTTTCTATATTTACCATATCTACCTTTAACTTTATAATATTTACATTTTTAGTCCTTTTTAGTTTATACTTATTTTAATATCTATCCTAGGGTTTTAATATTATGCAAAACTAGTCCTTACACTAATAACTTCTAGGAAATGTCAAAAACAGTACCTAGACTTTATAATTTCAGGAATTTATGATATATACCCTTATGCGTGTAAAGTTTTGCAAAACTAGTCCTAATATGCATGTAACTTATATTTTATCTAGCAACTAAGTTTTCTAGCTTATGTTTTACTTATTTTAACTTATCTAGGTTATTTATAACTAGTGTATGACTTAAATAAGTGACTTATAGCATGCATGCAAGTATATGACTCAATCTAGGGTTTTAAAACGTAAACTAGTAAATGAAATGGTTCAAGGCTCATGCAAGGGTTCCTAGGGTATATAAGGCATCCTAAATCTATCCTAAGACTAAACTAAAGCTAAATAAACTAAATTGTAAGACTTACTTGGCTAGGGGAGGGTTTACGTGGGTTAAAACTAGGGTTAGGATTTTCTAGGGCTCGTATCAACTCAAACCACAACACAACTCGACCAAGACTTTGTTACCTAACTTCTACTACTTCTAAAGGCTTAGTACTACAGAAATGTGAAGTATAGAGGAGAGGGAGAGGTGTGAAGAAGAATGTAGGGGAGGAGAGGGTATTTATAGGCTCAATAGGAGTAGCAAGCAAGAAATGGGGTGGTTAGGTGTCGAGCAGGGGGAGGGATGAGCAAGCAAGGCTGTGGGTGATCGTGTAGGGTCTAATGGTGATGAGGGTGAGCTATGGCAGTAGTTAGGGGGCAGAGTAGGTCGGTTGTTGTGGTGGAGAGCCGAGGGAGGCGGTTTAGGGAAAGGTGATGACAAGTAGGTGATGCACCTACTTGTGTGCTAGCTTAGAGGTGCTTGTAAGCTGCTTAGGGTGTTTAGTGATGGTTTAGGGTGATTAGGGGTAGATTAGTGGTGGTTTAGTGGTAATTAGTGGTGGATTAGTCAAGTAGGTGATGCACCTACTTGTTTTGGTGCTTAGACGTGTTAGGGTATGTATTTGGGAATGACTAAGGTGTTAGGGTGCTAGGTTGAGGTGCTTGAGGTGCTTATGTTTAGGTTTTACTTGTTTTAGTTAAGTTTAGACCTAGTTGTACTTATTAAGTGTTTAAGGTTTTACCTAAGGTTTAGTGCCTAAGTTAAGTTCCTAAGAGTGTCTAGTGACTAATCCTAAGTCCTAAAGGGTTTATTCTAAGTGAGGGTAACTTATGGGAAGGATTTTGGAATGTCTGACCTAGTTTTGTAACCTAAATGACCTAAGTGTGTTTAGGGAGAGACTAGGGTTTATCCTATGGTTTATTGCCTAGACTAGTGTCCTATGAGTGTCTAATAACTATTCCTAAGTTCTAATAGGCTTATACTAAGTGTTACTGACCTATGGGGAAGTTTTGGGATGATTTAGACCTAATTCTAGTTAATTATGACCTAGTTATGGTTTTGGGCTTATGGGGTTTATATCTTAGTTCTAAAGGGTTTATTCTATAGCCTAATGGTTCTAAGATATCCTAATATTCCTAAGGAAACTCATACTTAAGCCTTGGACACATTCATACTAGTTAAACTAAGCATATAGGTTCAAATAAGCACATAATCCTACTTAAGTTTTAGTTAATGTTTATTTGGGTTTTGTGTTATGTCTAGTGTTTTATATTGGTGAATTACTTATTATGGTGTTGTTATGATTTTATGCTTGACATACCTGGGGTTTATAGGATGTGAGGGTTGAGTTATTTGGCTTGTGTAGATACGTGAGCAGGTCTAGTGAGTCTTGCAAGTAATAATGCATATAAAAAGCAAAAATTTACCTACTAAATACCTATTATAGGTATTTGTAATGGGAATGATAGTAATGGGTGTTTGTGGGTTGTTATATACCTCCTGGATGAATGTCCATGTGGCCTTTCTATCCCTTAAGTCTCTTGAGATATACATGGTTGATTTTGGGAATAATGCAATGATTTCATTGATTGTTCAAATGATTTGTGGGTCTCCAATTATGCAAAGGCTGGAAACCAGGGTAAGTGGAATGCATATATATGAAAGACATCATATTAAATTCCAATTGTTGTGCATATGAATAGTCTCTCATTTTGCAGGCCTTATACACGCTTACTTATGTACCTTTGGAGATTGATTCATTTGATGTAACCATCAACAGAATGACCACGGGGCAGCTTCAAACTGTGGTGTTTCATTCTTTCCCTAAAACAGAGAATGAAATAGCCATAATAATGTTCATACTTGCATGTTCCCCCTTACCAAAGAAAATTATATCCATGACTGCAATTTGACTCCTGATGAGAATGAAAACATCAAGTTGAACTGGGATTTGGCAAGGAGCCTGTTGAAACTCCATCGAGCTTCCCCCACAGTCGGGGTAGATTTCTTTTACTGATTCTAGTTTATGTATGGGTTGAATACCCTAAGACAACTATTTTCATATAAGTATGTTGCTATTTACTTTCAACATTGTGAATATGCCTGTGATTCAAATGTTTACTTTGTATACTGCCTATGTTGCTCACCAAATGCAATGGCAAGTTTGACTTTAGGAAGTCAAACGTGCAAATGGTAAAGGTTATTTGGCAAATTTTTACAAACAAAAGTCAAAATTGACATTCCATTAAACATTATTAAACAATCCAAACGTGGTCACAAATATTGTTACACAATACGTATGTCTTATGATTGGATATGCAGAGGCACGAAATAAACAATACTTTTTTTGTTATATATATATATATATATATATATATATATATATATATATATATATATATATATATATATATATATTCATTTTGTGTCTTTATGTTTAGTGTTTTTAGTAATGAATATATTATTTTTAAGTTTCATATGGGTCGGTAAGGATTTAATGGGGTGCCATTAATTTTACTCAAATTACACCGTAGGTCCCTAAGCTTGTAAACTCAATGTTGCATGTTGTGAACACATCACTACATTTTGGGCGGGAATTGTACCTACATTGACGAAAATGTAGACAACCTTAGGGACCAACTATGAAATAAAATTTGTTATTAAACCCCTTCACCGTCTCTTCTTTGAGACGGTATTAACTTTAGCGCGTAACCCAATAAACCCATCAACAAGCTTCTCCTCACACATTTCCCTATGGAAGAAGATTTCCCAATGTTGAATGAACTCATGGAAGTGGTCGATTCACCACTATTACATGATCGTATGAGACTCTGGTTTGGTCAAGAGGCTGTTGAAGCATGTTTAAAAAAAAAAAAAAAAAAAAAAAAAAAAAAAAAAAAAAAAAAAAGAAAAAAAAAAACTTATTCGTGCCGGTATTGATCATCTAGAGAGGATGATACCAAAGCGTAGGGAGCTGATTCAGGAGAATGAAGCTTTGGGGCCGCATGGTGTGGCGCTTGACAGTTTGGAGGCATTAAGCAAAACCCAAGCCATTGAAATCGACCTACTTGCACGTTTGATCAAGATGTATGGTGAAGCTGATGCTAATATTCGTATGTAGGAAGGTTTTGTTCAGAAAATGGCTAAAAGTAATTAGTGTAATGGGGTCTTAATTTAGGGTATTTCCAGGGGTAGGTTAATGGGGTCTTTTAGGATCTTGTTTTATGATTTTAATGTTCTTGTAGGCTAATTGCCACTATTATGCATATATAATTCTATGTTTTCTTGTTTAATCGTCTTGTAGTATCCTATTTTGTTTACTGTTCTTATGAGGAAAAACAAACACCCCTTTATGTCAGCAAATCCAAAGATAGTGGTTTGGGGCCAAAATGCAAAGGCTTTTGATCATTAAATGTTATTGTATGGATAATGGTGGATTTATTAGCAAAAACTTGTATGATGTTAGTGTTGACAGTGGGAGGGAACAAGCGAATATAACAAATCAAACACCCCCTTTATTGACAATTTTTCGTTGTTTATGGCCCGTAATGACCTTCATGAGTCAAACCTATTTATCTAATGTCACAAATTGTAACCTCCATCGGTTTGACTTCCCTAAGTCAAAACTATTTATCTAATGCATAACCAAAGCAAATAACGCAAAAGGGAAATGGGTTGCCAAGTAAAGTTCTTAGTTGGTCACTAAAATATCACTCTTGGTTGATTAACTAGAGTGTAGTACACACTTGGTACCTAAAGTCATATGTCATGGTTGATTTTACTATAGTGCGGTGATAAATGTATTTTGCCTATTAAACCTTGGGAATATACCAAAATATGAGCGTTGACCGAGACAAAACTGGTCAAGGGACGCATTCGGCCTAAATTTCCCATGTTTTGGACACCCCACGATGTTTTTAGAAAGGTAGGGTGCATGGCGATGCTTTGGGGAAAGTTCAGGGACCAACGGTGTATTTTTATCTTTTATAAAATAACAAAACTTTATTTTAATCTATAACTAATAATTAAAAATAATATTTTTAATTAAATATAATTTCTTCTTTTACCTGCTCAAATCCAAATTCAAATCCTAATCCATAACTCTGGTGGGATGATTATTGTCTGAATACGATAAAATTGAATCGTCCCATGAATCAATATCTTTATCCAAAAGCAAGAAGGTCCAGCATGTGAAATTATTCCAAACAATTATTTCACAAATCACGGGTTTTCAAAAGGAGAATTGTCTTGGTGTGCAAAAGTCTTCAAAGGTGTGCAAAAGTCTTCAAAGGTCTTTATCATGTGTCAAAAATGTCAAAAGCAGCTATCTTTTGTCAAAAGTAGTTGTTTTAATTGACAAATGTGTCGGCCAATTGTGATAAAGCTAAAATAATGGCCTCTTCTACGTCATTGCTTACGTTTTTATTTTTGTCTGAAGGTTTGTAAGCCCATCTATATAAGGGCATAAGTTTCTAAGTTTGAAATCACCAATCCACCTACAATCACCACCACCACCACCATTGTAACAAAGCTTCCGCAGTATTTTAATAAAAAGGTGTGTTTTAAGTAATAACTTGTACTTTAAAGTTTTAGTTTTTGAACTTTAGTACAAGATAAAAATTCCTAGCAACGTAATTTTTATCTTGGTATCAGAGCTTTGAATCAAAACGTTCTTAGCTCTATGGAAGGCTAAACCTCTAAGGTATATTCAGGAAAAACAGTAAAGGTATTATTTTATCAATTTCTTGTGTTTCTACGGTAACATTTCTGTTTAAAACTTCATAAAAACCCTTGTTTTTAGATAAAAGACAGCGCAATTGCTTCTATTAAAAAGTACTGAAAGAGTCGGGAAGATTTGAAGTTAACCGTTTGGTGAGTCTTAAACAAGTTTGTAGATATAACCTTTGAAGTTTTTGATGTTATGTCCGATCGCTTTGAGCAAGAAATACAGAATTGGTACGATAATTCCCGACCTGTAGATCCTGAATATATCGTCTTTAAAGAAAATAGTTCTAAACCATCAACTACCGATTTAGCCAATAACTTAGTTTGTGTTTATAATCGTTTAAATCTCTTTTCTAAAGTAGCACTCAAAAATTTCAAAAATATTTCTGAAAAACAAAAAGATCTTGAGTCAAAATTTCCAAAGTTGTCAAGAGAAGCTTGAATCCTGTGAGGAGTTGTTAAGAAAAACACAGAGTGATACCAGAAAAAGCCTCCAACAAATCTCAACCGTCCTAAACCTTGTTCAAGAAATAGCCGAGCAGCCAAAGTTAGTTGAAAAAGAAGCCCTTCGACTAACAGAAGACCTCAATCATAAAGTCCAGAAGGTTGAATACCTTCTCCACGAAGTTAAGAAACTCATCACCAGATGAGTCTTGCCAATCAAAAGGCAACTATTGAATATCAAGAAGCTATACAAGCTACTGAAGAGTTTGAGTCACCAGCAGTTGGTTTTGCAACAACAACTGGTTACAAAGAAGGATTAGCTACTCAAGTGAAGGCTATCATAAAGCAAAACAACACTTTGCTTTACTTAGCAACTAGACAAAGTCAGAAGTTAACAGAGATTGAAGAAAAGTTTGACAAGCTCAAACAAGAAGTTCAAGCTGTTATCAAACAGAAGACTCAGCCTGCAGATCTCGAAGATTCAATATCAAGTTTAGCTAAAAGACTTGATAGTTTCTCTATTAGTGGGAAACTTCCAACAAAGAAAAGTAACGGACAGATTTACGTCTTTGAAGATCCCAATAAAATCTTTGAATAACAATTCGGAAAGGAGTCAAAGAAATGACTTCTACAAGGCCAAGCGTCCTTAATAGAAGTTCTACGCAGACGCAAGCAGAACTTCCAACTCAAGAGGACCAAATACGTGGCTATCGACAAATGACACGAAGCCGATATCAAGCAGCCAGAATGACAAGAAGAGTGTTTGGAAGAAACAACTATAATCATACTCTTGAATCAACTGTAGACCCAGAAAGACAGCTTGAGATATCAAGAGAAAGACGAGCAAATCTTGTCCCAGCAGAAGTATTTTATTCAAATAATAGAAGTACTGCAAGACACAAAGTTTATGAGCACTACTCTGAAAGAAGAATCTTATGCCTTGGAGAAAACCAAATTAATCTCCAACTATGTAACCAAGAAAGTTACCAGAGCCTGAGAACTTCAGGACTACAACATATCCATTTGGGGATATTCATGATAAGACTTCATACACTCCACCGAAGAAGTGCTGGAACAAATGCTCTAGTTGTTCTCAGAGACACTAGATGGGAAGACAGTCGACAAATCATTGGAACTATGGAAGTAGATCTCTCTGCTGGAACACAGTTGGTCTACATGTTTCCTGATATGGTTCTAAGTATTAACGACTTCCACAACCATGTAGAAGTTGTTGTACAAACCCATGGATACGAAACTTGGCAAGGAGGAGAAAGTAATCTGCTAATCACAATAGCCATGATAGGCAGATTATCAAATACCAGTTATATGGGATTCCAATACAGCGTAGAAAATGTTGTAGATCACCTTACAACAACCGGCATCACAGCAATACCTGGTGAAAGAAGAAGTATAGAAGAACTTGAAGGGATGAGCTGGAACTTACAGCCATCTGAACACACCTCTGTACGAGTTCCATCAAGAGTTTCAGTAAATGAAAGGCTTAACAGATCCGTAAGCCTTCGATTTGAAAGGTATCGCCAAGTACCTCAGCCACCAAGATACTCAGTTAACCAAAGAGATCGAGAAGTACCAAATAATGACCATCTAGACGAAGACGACGAGCACTTTATAGGAATTTGCTTACAAAATCCTCAAACAAATCACATTCCTTGTGATATATGTTTTTGTGAGGAATGCTTAGAAGATGCAAGGATCCTAGAAGAAGAGTCACTAAATAAAGCTAGGCGGTCTAACAAACCAAAAAGACGAAAGCAACGAGAAAACTGGTCAACACTTGGTGAACCATCTGGAAAATGGGACTATTATGTCAAGTATGATATCCCAGAAATCATTACTCCAATAGAAGAGATTGCAGCAACTGGCTGGGGAGATGAATTCTCAGATAATGAAATTACCCCAGGAAAAGTAACAATCATAGAAGAATCAAGTGATTAGGATGATGATGAAAGGAGTGGCGGAAAGATCCTTGTCCAACGAGAAGAATTTTCAAAAAAATCAGCAAGACTTTCTTGATGAATACTTGCCACAGTGGGATGACAAACTCGCCACACAAAAATCAGAGTCTGAATGGGCAAACCCATTCGCAGCGAAGCATGGTGAGGACCATACAATTCTTCATATTTCCAAAGAAGATGATGATGACAATCTACCATACCCAAAGTTTTGAAACTTTAAACAAATGGCAGAACAAATTGCTAATAAACACGAAGAACATGCTTTTCCAACGGCAAATGATGCAGAATCTGGTACAAGCTATCAACCTCCAAATGATGCAATATTAGGACCAGCTGTCTACCCTCCAGCAAGGCAAAATCCACAGCCAACTTATAAACCAGACTACCAGTTTGGTTATCCTCAAAGAAGAAGCAATATTTTTAATGGAGGATATGGTGAATATCACAATTCACAGTGGACTCTGCCACCAGCATGGACGGAATCAGGAGTAATGTTTGTTCTACCAGCAGACCCAGGCTTATGGTCAGATGTGATAGCAAGATGGGAGTCTATAACAATCAATAGACTCAACAGTCAAACATGGACTGATAATAAAGCAAAGTTAGCCTTTGTGGAGAATCTTCTTGGAGAAAGCGAAAAGTTAATGTGGCAACAATGGCGAACTGCATATCCTGATGTGTATGCTGCCCTTGAAGCAATTGCTGATGAACCACAAAATATAACATCACAAGTAAGGCAGTTAATACTGCTTGAAGACCCGTATCGAGGCTCAACTGATGAACAAGACAGAGCCTACAGAGATCTAGACAGGATAACTTGTGAAGAAACCAAGAACTTGTGGTCATTCTTGGAAGATTTCAGGCAGTTAGCAATAAAGTCAGGAAGATTGTACTTCCCTTCAACAACAGAGAAACTTTTTGCTAAACTACCACATTCTTTATCCAAGAAAGTAGAAGAATCGTTTAAAGCTAGACACCCTGGTCTCAATGCAGGAGTTTTGCCTGCAATCAAGTTCACTCATACTTTCATCTCAGAAATGTGCAAAGATGCAGCGCTTGCCAAGGAACTCAGAGATTTATCTCTTTGTTCAGCCATACCAATTCCTGGTTACTACAAAAATAACAGGAAGAAGTATGGAATGAGAAAATCAAGAACATACAAAGGAAAACCACATGGTTCTCATGTAAAACCATTCAAGGTAAAGTACAAAGATGACAGAGGACGAGTCAAGAAGTGCAAATGCTTTATTTGTGGAAAGGAAGGGCATTTTGCAAAAGATTGCAGAAGCAAGCAGGGAAATATTGCAAGATCAGCTGTTTATCAAGAACTGGATCTTGATGATAACTGGGATATTGTCTCAGCAGACTTTGACGACACCAGTGTCTACAGCATATCAGAAGGAGAAGGTGATACTCATCAAAGTATCAGTGTTATGGTCCAAGATACTCCATTTGAAGAAGCATCTTTCACAATAACACATCAAGTTTATGAAAGCAACAGTGAAGATGAAAGAGAAAGTGATCAACATAGTCATTTTGCTTTCATGTTCCACCCAGGACCACCAACAAAAATAGCAGACATGGTTCAGTCCGTAGGATCGTGGAAACCAAGCAAAGAATTACCAGCTCAAAGTAAAAATTTTGAGCATGATTGGAAAGAAAACACGGTTACAAACTACACAATCTGCTATTTCTGTGGAATACTAACCACAGACATATCAAGACTTAACTGTCCAAAGTGCCAGCTGACAACATGCGCCCTTTGTGCAAAAAATTATCTTGGCAAAACAGTTAATGTCAAAAGAAAGCAGCAGTGCAAGCCAGAAGAAGAAAATGACTTCAACAATAGAGAGGTGAAGCTTCTTAAGGAACTTCTGAAAGAAAAGACGGAACAAGTTCAGCAGATGATAAGAGATCAAGCTAAAGAGTACTATGAAACAAAGGCAGAGATTCAAAAGAAAGAAGAAGCATGGCAGCTTGAAAAAAGGTTGCTAATAAAGGATGTCCATGATGCCCTTGCAATCATTGATCAACTTAAAGCTGAACGTATGAAGCTTGAAGAAGAAAAGGATGAAGAAATAAGAAGGCTTAAAGCACAACTAGAAGAAAAGAAAGAAGAAGGAGAAAAGTTTCAGTTCTCTAGTGAAGAATTCCCACCGTTAAATGATTCTCACATAGCAAGACCCTTCATGGAAGCAGAGATTCATTACTCTGGAAGTGCTGCGACAATTCCAAAAATTAGAAAGATAACTAACTCACTTTACAATGTAAAAGTTGAGTTTGATATCCCTAATTGTCCCGCGTTTGGAATCGGTGCAATAATAGACACAGGAGCATCAGCATGCTGCATAAATAAGAGGGTAATTCCAGAGGAAGCACTTGAACCTTTAAACCACAATGTCTTCTTCAATGGTTTAAATTCAAGACAACAAGCAACTCACAGAATAAAGTCAGGCTCTTTCCTTATTGAAGGAAACAAATTCAAGATTCCCCTCATATATGCATTTGATATGCATGACAGCAATGGCATAGATATGCTGATAGGAGTTCCTAAGGTCCATGAAAGGAGGAATTCGCATAGAAGGAGATGAGATAACCATCTATAAGAAGGTTACCAAGATCAAAACTTCAGAACAATCTGAGGTTGCTGAAGTTGCCATCACTGAACTCGAAATAAGTGAAGAAGATTTATTTGAAATAAATGAATCTATTTATTTCAACCAAGAAGGCAACAACGCATTCCTAGAACAGTTTAAGCCTGTCATTGATAGGTTAAAGCTTCAAGGATACATCGAAGAAGAACCTCTAAAGCATTGGAAGAAAAATGGTGAACTTTGTAAGCTGGGTATTATCAATCCAGACATTACCATCGAAGACCGACCATTAAAACATGTGACACCAGCAATGGAAGATTCATTCAGAAAGCATGTTGATAGTCTTCTTAAAATTGGTGCTATTCGTCCAAGCAAAAGCAGGCACAGAACGATGGCGATGATCGTAAATTCAGGGACAACAATTGATCCTGTAATGGGAAAAGAAATCAAAGGAAAGGAGAGAATGGTGTTCAATTATAAATCCTTGAATGATAATACATACAAGGACCAATACTCTCTACCAGGCATAAATACGATCATTAAGAGAATAGGAGGTGCGAAAATATTCTCAAAGTTTGATCTCAAATCAGGATTTCATCAAGTCGCCATGGATGAAGAATCAATACCATGGACCGCGTTCTTAGTACCTGGAGGACTGTATGAATGGCTGGTTATGCCATTTGGTTTGAAGAATGCCCCAGCAGTGTTCCAAAGAAAGATGGATAAATGCTTCAAAGGAACAGAATCATTCATCGCAGTATACATCGATGATATACTGGTTTTCTCAAAGAATGAAAAGGAGCATGCAAAACACCTGGAAAAGATGTTGAAAATCTGTGAAGATAATGGCTTAGTTTTATCTCCAACAAAAATGAAGATAGCAGTTCCAAAGATAGACTTTCTCGGAGCAGTCATAGGAAAAGGAACCATAAAGTTACAACCATATATCATAAAGAAGATTGCAAACTTCAATGAAGAAGAATTGAAGACAAAGAAGGGGTTAAGGTCATTCTTAGGAATCCTTAACTATGCTCGAAGTCATATCCCAAAACTTGGGATACTCCTAAGACCGCTATATGAAAAGACAAATGTTCATGGAGACAAAAGGTTGAAGCCCTCTGATTATGAATTAATCAAAAGAATCAAAGTGCAAGTTCAAAATCTTCCAGATCTTGAAATACCGCCTGAAGATGCCTATATCATCCTAGAAACAGATGGATGCATGGAAGGATGGGGAGGAATAGTCAAATGGAAGAACAGTAAGGAAGGACCAAAAAGCTCAGAAAAAGTTTGTGCATATGCTAGTGGAAAATTCTCAACAACCCAATCCACAATTGATGCTGAAATCAATGCCTGTATCAATGCTCTGGAGAAACTAAAAATCTACAACCTTGATAAACAAGAAGTAACTCTGAGAACAGATTGTCAAGCAATTATTAGCTTTTACAACAAAGCTAATAGCAACAAATCCTCAAGGGTTCGGTGGATCAAGTTTGCAGATGCAGTCACAGGAACAGGCGTCAAGATTAACATAGAACATATAGAGGGAAAACATAACACGCTAGCTGATTCTCTTTCAAGACTTGTTAATCTTTGTTTTGCAGAATGCACAGGAGAAATGAAGCAATTAGCAGCAACAGCCCTTTACTCAGTGGAGGAAGTTCTACAGTCCCCCTATGCCTCTCAGAAGAATATGAAGATCATTTGCGAAGAAATCATGAAGACTTTCAACCACTCCCAAGAATCTTTACTAAAACGATCTTTACTCATGAAGAACCAGGAGCAATGTACCGACAGTACCAGCTTAGAGCCAATCAAAATCCAATCAGAATGGATAAATCTGATGCATGGAGATCAGTCGCCCAAGATATCGAACTATCAGCAGCAAAAGATGTAGTCAAAGCAATGCGAAACCTACAAGCAATCATACAGTGCAAAGCCCAAGTCTGCTTTGGAATGTCAACAAAAGACAACCATTGGTCTGACCAAAGGGAAGATGTGCGAATCCAAAACAAAGAAGCCCGAAGAATCCTCATCGAGCTGGAAGCTCTCGCATAATGATTGGGCCGCAATAATATCTAAGCCTATGGAAGTCCAAGACAAGAACCCAAAAGAAAAGAAATGTCGCTACAACAGAAAAGGATTTCTAGTGGACAATGAGGACAGTGATGACGATTCAATTTTTATCGTGGACCCCGGGTGGGATGATTATTGTCTGAATACGATAAAATTGAATCGTCCCATGAATCAATATCTTTATCCAAAAGCAAGAAGGTCCCGCATGTGAAATTATTCCAAACAATTATTTCACAAATCACGGGTTTTCAAAAGGAGAATTGTCTTGGTGTGCAAAAGTCTTCAAAGGTGTGCAAAAGTCTTCAAAGGTCTTTATCATGTGTCAAAAATGTCAAAAGCAGCTATCTTTTTGTCAAAAGTAGTTGTTTTAATTGACAAATGTGTCGGCCAATTGTGATAAAGCTAAAATAATGGCCTCTTCTACGTCATTGCTTACGTTTTTATTTTTGTCTGAAGGTTTGTAAGCCCATCTATATAAGGGCATAAGTTTCTAAGTTTGAAATCACCAATCCACCTACAATCACCACCACCACCACCATTGTAACAAAGCTTCCGCAGTATTTTAATAAAAAGGTGTGTTTTAAGTAATAACTTGTACTTTAAAGTTTTAGTTTTTGAACTTTAGTACAAGATAAAAATTCCTGGCAACGTAATTTTTATCTATCCTAATCTAAATCTTAATCCTAAACTCACTTACAAACCAAACAGCACCTAAATCCCCACGCTTTTTGTTTACTATGGCAAGTTGGACATGTGAGACCTATGTGGGTTCTCCGTCGAACTGGAAATGGCACCACCCATGTGGTTATTTTCCTGTGAGACAAAACAAAACCAACAATCCTTATGGGTTTCCTTACCTGCCGAGACATACAAACAGAACGACTCGACTTAAGACAACCATTCACGCATGTAATACAAAATCCTTACATATTTTAGGTTCCAAAGACAAGGTATACTAATCTAACTATCTTATAAAGCATTTAGGCCTACTAAATATAGAAATACTTAAAATTAAGCATTATATATTTTAATGCTAAAAGTACAAGTAATATCAACACAATTAGACATTTAATACGTTAAAATCAATACAATTAGACATTTACAAATTTTGTAGCTACATTTACATGCCACTTTCGGCCATTAATGGCCTCAAAATTAATGCAAACCTTAAAATTCAACATTCTACCTTTTAATATTAAAGGTACAAGTAATATCAACACAATTATACATTTAATGCCTTAAAATTCAGCATTACAATATTAAATTAAAACTTAATTAATACTCCTATTAAAACACCTCATTACTTAAAAATACAATGAGTTATTCATATTGTACAACCAGTTAAAAGCATAGCTATCAAATTAAATACAACCAATTAAAACACCCCCTTACTAAAATGTACAATAAAATTTTCACAATGTACATTCTAAACAAGCTATAACATAATCCAAAATATAAAAATAATTAAATACACTAATTAATGTTATTTTTAAGACACCCCTAAATGAAAAGTACATGTTATTATACATATTGTACAAACTAAGAAAACACACAAAAGTTTATACAATCTAACAAGTTGATGGTACATATAGTTTTGAAAACCAAACCGGACCATGGGTTCAACCAGGAATTGGTGTCGCCACTGGTTCGGCTAGCCAATAAAAGCCATCCAAAAATGAATCCAAGAGGACCCGTTGAAACTGATACAAACTTGTG
This sequence comes from Artemisia argyi, assembly GCA_030686995.1. Taxonomy (NCBI): domain Eukaryota; kingdom Viridiplantae; phylum Streptophyta; class Magnoliopsida; order Asterales; family Asteraceae; genus Artemisia; species Artemisia argyi. Next base: position 8,601 of record JARVZY010007505.1, on the reverse strand, counting down.
AGCCATGCCTCATTGGGATCTATTTCTATAGTTAATTGTCACAGGGTATACGCCGCTGTAATGCGCGGGTACCCTGCTTGTATCATTTAAAGAGCCTGTTTAATTGATAAGACTCGACCCCTTGACAAGACCAAGTTACCAGCCAAATAACCACCACTTGGTGGTGTTTCTTGACAGGCCTACACGCACCCAGTGTGGGTTTGCTTAGCCATGACTACAAACTACAACGAGCACACCCTATGTAGGTGTGTCTCGATAAGACTATTCACAAATAAGACTCTCATAGGGTCACTAATGCGTGGTTTTGCAACCTTGCAAAAGGTTTTACTTCTCAATGGATCTTGAGAAGCTTGCAATCCCCACCAGGAAGTGTACCTGACCTATGTAGTATATTGAGTGGCAAGTACCGGGGGATTGATCGTTCTCTCAGGGAATAGTGTTCGTTAGGATTGAAACTAATCTAACTAGGTCTAAAGGTGAGGGATGATTCTTTTTGTATTTTTATGTTTTATGGAAAGCAAGTGATGAGACGAAAAGTTTACCGCTTTTAGGGGGTCATTTAAGCCCAAAGTCGAGATTATTTGATCAAATATTTCCCTAAATCGTTCCTTTTGTCATTTTTGGTACTTTTGAGGAGAAATCTGGAAAAGAAAGCATTTTGGACATTTTTTGAGCGAAAAAGTGAAGAACGACAAAGTCTCCAATTCATGCTGAAAACAGTACCTTACAGCATCAGGATTTGCTTATGACACCGTCATCCTTTGACAAAGAGGTGGATAATAAAGTTACACGTGACGCGCCAGAATGTTTTTTGGAGGAATTACACGTGACGGCGTCACCACGGCCGTCACGTACAAAGTGCAAGAGACGGCCAAGAGGAAGATTACACATGACGACGTTAGACTCTTGATGCCGTCAGACTCAATACTTTATATATAGTTTTTGATTTTTCATTCATTAGTGTGCAACTTTGAGAGGAAAAACCCTAGACTAATTTTGCCTTATTTTTAAGGGTTTCAAACCCTTGTTTCATCCATGATTAATTGAAGATAAGTTTTCCAATAATCATTCAATATGTCTATGTGTTGTTTGATTCTATCTTATGCTTGTCTTCACTTTAACATGCTAGGCTAGGTTTTCTTTGTGTTTGCTTAGATGTAATGAAACTTAGATATTGATTATTGGTTGGTTATTTGTTTATAATTGTTATGGATGAATGATTTCGATGTTAGGCTTAAGAAAACTGGCAGACTTCCAATTGGTAACTTGCTTGAACGTCTTAAGAAACATGATCGAATGTGTACTATGATAAATTGGTTATATTTAATGCATAGGTAACTACTAATGAGGCAATGATAAAAGCTAGTAGTCGGCTCGACATAGGAAGAGGTAGAAGCTTATAGAGTTAGGGAAGATCGTACACGGCCCTACGAATGGTATTAAGGAATATAACCCGTCATTCGTGCAATTGTAACAAACTAATCAACCGGTAAAAGATAGCTAGGGAGTAGTGAAATCTAAGTAAACACATTTTCTCTTATTATTGTTTTTCTCCACATTTACTTTAGTGTTATTTTATTTTATTTTGATTGCATTCATAGTTATTTGGGTTAGTTGAATAGCAACTAATTCCGCCATTTCTTCCAAAACCCGAGATTTTGACTTGCTTTCCATAAAATATAAAAATACAAAAAGAATCATCCCTCACCTCTAGACTTAGTTTAATTGAGTTTTAACTCTAGCGAACACTATTCTTTGAGTTGAACGATCAATCCCCCGGTACTTGCCACTATACTATACTACAACGGTCAGGTACACTGCCTGGTGGGGATTGCAAGCTTGTCAATATCCCTTGAGAGGTAAAACCTTTTGCAAGGTTGCAAAACTACGCATCAGCATGTAAAATTCTCGGGTATTGAAAGAGTGGGCGGAATTAGTTGTTAGCCAACTAACCCAAATAACTACTTAAACAATAAAAATAAAATAACAAGAAAATAAATTGTAGGAACTTCTATATGGAGAAAAGCGTATTTACTTAGATTTCATTACACCTTGGTTATCTTTTATTGATTAGTTGATTTGTCACAATTGCGTGGATGAAGGGTTGCATTCCTTAATTCCATTCGTAGGGCTGTGTACGATCTTCCCCAACTCTATAAGCTTCTATCTCTTCCTATGACGACACATTTAGTATCCTATCATGGCCTCATTAATAGTTACTTATGCATTTAATACAACCAATAAAATCGTAATAAACATCCGATTATGTTTCTTAAGACGTTCAAGAAAGTTACCATATAGGATATTAACCAGTTTTCTTAAGCCTAAAGCTAAAATCAATCACCCGTAACAATCAATAACAAACCAATAATCAATAATCAATAACTAGGTTTCATTAGATCTAAGTAAAGACAAATAAACCTAAGCTAGCATGTTAATAGAAAGAAAAGCATGCAAGATAATCAAACAACACATAAACATATTGAATGATTAATGAATAACTTATCTTCATTTAAACATGGATGAAAGAAGGGGTTTGAAACCCTTACAAAGTCTGTAAAATCGTTTAGGGTTTTTTGCACAAAATTTCCTCCCCTAATGAATGAAAAATCTAAAAATATATATAGAAAATACAATCTGGCGGCATCACCTTTTGGGTTGTGACGCCGTCAAGTCGCCGCCGTACAACTTCTCGGATTGCCTAGATCTATTCTTGACGCCATCTGGTTCAAAGAGTTCTGGCGCCTCTCTCTTGACGTTAACACTTGACGGCCTTGGCGATTTATAAAGTGATGCCGTCACATGTAATTCTCTAATTTTCTTTCTGGCACGTCAAGTGTAAAGCAATTTTCCACCTCTTGATCTTCATATGACGGCGTCACTTTGTGACACTTGACGCCGTCAGGTACTGTTTCTAGCTTGGATTCTTGATACGTGGGAATCGCACTAGGCTTTACCTCTCAAGGGATCTTGAGAAGCTTACAACCCCCACCAGGCAGTGTACCTGATCGTTGTAGTATAGTATAGTGACAAGTACCGGGGGATTGATCGTTCAGCTAGGAATAGTGTCGCTAGGATTAGAAAACCTAAATACTAGTTCTAAAGGTGAGGGATGATTATTTTTGTATTTTATAATTTTTTAGAAAGCAAGTAAAAATCTCGGGTTTGAAGGATTTGGGCGGAATTAGTTGCTAGTCAACTAACCCAATACTAAAGATGCAATCAAAATAAAATACTAGAAATGAAAATAAACTAAATTATACTAAAGTTGTGAGCAATAAGTGGAGAAAATGTGTTTACTTAGATTTCACTACTCCCTAGACATCTTTTACACGTTAATTACTTGTTATAATTGCATGGATGGCGGATCGTATTCCTTAATACCATTCATGGGGTGGCACACTTAACTCCCCAATTCTATGAGCTCTTATCTCCTTCTATACCATGCCCAGCACAACCATAGGGATTATAAACAGTGGCTCATGCATTAAATACAACCAATAAAGACCTAGTGCGCGTCGGTTCATGTTTCTTAAGACGTTCAAGCATGTTACCAATTGGAGATCTGCCAGTTTTCTTAAGCCTAACATATAAATCATTCATCCAAGACAAGTATAAACAAGTAATCAACATATAATTAACATCTAGGTTTCATTAGATCCAAGCAAACACAAGATAGATCTTGCCTAGCATGATGAAATTAAGACAAGAACAAGATATAGACAACCAACACATAGACATATTGATTGAATTAAAAGAACACTTATCTCAATTACACATGAAAGGTATCAAGGGCTTGGAACCCTTGAAAACCTGTAAAATTCGCACCAAAATCGTACTTAGGGTTTCTCCAAAACTTCCCTCCTTTTAATGTTAAAATTAGAAAACTATATATAGGAAAAGGGGTCTGACGGCGTCAAGACTAAACTTGTGACGCCGTCACCTCGCCGCCAAAACTCTTCTCGGACTGCCTTGATCTGCATTTGATGCCGTCATGTGATAATCATTTCCGGGCCGTCATGACTTTTACTCTTGACGCGCTACTTCGTGACGCCGTCAATTCTCTACTGGACCGTCATGGAATTTTGCTTTTGACGCCGTCAGGATGTTACTCTTGACGCCGTCACCTACTGTTCCCAGCATGGAAAATTAAGACTTTGGCGTTTTCTTCAATTTTATGCTCCAAAAACGTTCGAATTGCTTCCTTTTCCAGATTTCACTCTCAAAGTACCTAAAATCACAAAAGGAACGATTTAGGACAATATTTGATCAAATAAATTCAATTCCGGGCTTAAATGACCCCCTAAAAACGGATCATTTTTCGCCTCATCATATACCCTTACACTTGAGATTTGCTTGTCCTCAAGCAAATGCGCTTTTATTCTACTCAAAAGACAAGTTAGGGGTCATTTAACACTAATATAAAAGTAATTACAACAAATAATCATTCCACTAAAGACCAATAGACAAGCACGGAGGTCATACACTAGCACCTCACAAATAGTGTTTAGATACTCACATCTCTCGGGTGTAATAAAGTGTAAATTACAATATGGAAACGGAAGATATCTCTCACTACCTGTCATAGCAAAATAGATTACCATAGGCTTGGGAAAGGATCAAACCTCCACCACATGGCGTAAGCACCTAGGATAAACTATCAAAGAGGTCTTTTAAAGGGTTGTAACGTTAGGTGTAGGGATATGAAATACACGGTTTTGTTGGATAAAGGAAGTTTTACTGGTGGCGAGTTAACAATCTTAGTCAATTACATGTACAATATGGCGTTGTTAAGCCAAGACTAGACTCGACTTAAGCTAATAAATGAAAAATAATAAAAACATAAAATAAACATAGAATAAAAAGGGATGGTAGTCCGTATGTTTTTTCTCTTTTTCCTTTTTCTATTTTTTTTTTCTTTTTCTTGATTTTTTCCATTTTTTTTTTTTTTTTTTTTTTTTTTTTTTTTTTGCATACACTCTTACCCTACCATCCAAAATAATACATCATAGGGAATGAACATTTTCCTTACACTTGAATTTTTACATACTTTACATTAAACTAATCTAATGACTCGAATTAAGAAAATCAAAACACTTGGAGCACTTTTAAGATTAACGCACATATGGGGGTAATAAATGATGTTCTTCCCCATTACTCCATAAATAAGTACTTACCCATGAGTCCCAATCGTCCCAAAACAATATGTACAAGGATATGACTCGACTTAGCAACCATGTAATCAATTAGAAAGTTAACTTAGGGTTTAACAAATAACAATAATGCACTAAAAATGAGCGCATACACGGAAGGCTATGGCGATTTGGTTGTACATTTAAGTGGGGTGTAACAAATTCTTCCTTTAAGTAAAATGCTTAAAGTTAGAAACGAAAAGATAGGCTCGGAGGGGTGTACTAGGGGTTTCGTGTACTAAAAATGAGTACAACGCTAAGGGTGTGGGAAAAATTAGTTGACTTAACTAGCCAAGTAATATGACTTAAATGGTCAAGTAATTATAATACGGGTTTAACACAAGGGTGATCCTAATGCCTCTTATCATGTAGTAAATTCTACTACACGAATGTAGTCTCACTAGCGGTCTCGGGATGCATCACTAACGCAAGTTCTAGAATCTAAATGCTACCGGTACACTCATAAGCACTAATAGTAAATGCTTTTCCTATCAAATCTAAAGGCGAACCTCACATATTTGGGTGGAAAATTTTTCTGAATATACGGTTATGTGCTAGTCATACAAACTCCTATCCATGAGAAGCTTGCTATGGCTAAAGTTTCACTCCTAAATGTTGTAAAAAAATTTTAAATTTGGCGCTAAAATTGCACTAACAAGTATTTCTCGTAGTTTTATTACACATCTACCATTAAACAAGACAAACTCAAGCGAAAGTGCATATGTAAGGTATCATCTTTTTACCCTCCCCTTACACTTAAGATGAACATTGTCCCCAATGTTCAAGTAAAGAATGTAAAAGTGAAAAAGTAAAGAGAATGAAATCAAATACTCCCTTGATTCGCTCGGTATGGATAATGAGGTGGCCAGGTTAAATCTTCCTCCAAGAAAACGAACAATCAAAGCTTCCTTTCCAGAATATAAATCATTTTCTTGTCATACATAACCTGTAAAACCTGATAAAATAGACAAGACAACCTCGCGTAAAATCGGCGGCATCCTATATAAGTTACTAAATCCTAGAAAACAAGATAAGATATAATGCTTGTGGAATGAAGTTTGCAGATCTCTTGGAGATTATAAAACTTAATAATTCACAAAAACCATAAGACTCCGTTAGAGAAACAAAACTGGTAAAATTTCCAGATTTTTACACTTGACGCCGTCAAGAGTAAACTCGTGACGCCGTCAGAAGTGACCTGCAGAAATTCTTATGTTAAGTTTCCGGAAAATTTCTGGAAAAACTTCGTCCTACTTCCTGGAAAATCCTGCAAAACTTCATTATGACTCAATACAAGCATTTGACTCTAACAAATACGAATATACATGTTCATTTAATATTGTGGAGAATCATGATTGGTTTGTTTCTTGAAAACATATTTGGGGTTTCCCCTTACACTTATCTTTTGCAAAAATACCTTTAGTTGGAGTTAAGACTAGGCCAAAACAACAAAGTAAAGTATTTCCACTATTTAGTTTAGAAACAGGATCTACCAACAATAAAAATAAAGCATGCATACGGAAGCAAATAACAAACAAACAAACAAAATCACACAAAACATGGGTTGCCTCCCAAGAAGCGCTTTTCTTTATTTACGAGTCTTGTAGCTAGACTCAAGGTCATGGGTTACTACGTTTTCCTATCCCGCAAAATGAATGCGGTTTCAAACATCTTAACCAATCTCTCATCCTTCCTATACTCGGGGCCTAAAGCTAAACATTTCGAGTAATAGATCTCTTTCTTTTTGTAACCTCCAATATTTTTCTCTTCCTCATTCTCAACCTTAATCACGGGGATGTTGTCAACATCGAGATCCTCAACTTCTCTAAACCTGTCTTCTTTATGGGGCATCCTATATCTAATGTTTTTCTCTTTGGTTGCGAATGTGATAGTGCCCTCATCATGGTTGTAAGTCATTTTAGAGGTTTTAACAAAAGGTTCTCCTAAAACAATCTAACACAAAGATTGATCAATAATTCCCCTAACATCTTCTAAGATCATAAAGTCACACCTATAAACAAAATCCCCAATGAAAACATGTAACCCTCTAATCCGCTCAACAAAATTACTCATGCGATTAGGGTTGTAAGGGTCCCGCCTAGGTTTCAATTTTTCGTTCATGATCCAATTATAATAAAGCCTAGACATGATGTTCATCGGTGCCTTTAAATCGATATAAGTGTGTTCTCTAAACATATGACCAATCATGCATGGGACCTTAAGATTGATAGAATTATGTTTCCTAATCCATGGGCGTTTTCGGTACTTTGCGGGGCAAGGGCATTTTAGAAGGAACTTATGGTACCTCAATTCCTCAAGGGTTGGTGTGGAACTCCTAAATATTCTATAATCATCCCATGGCCCTTCCCTACAAGTGTTACTCCCTAGCTTGATTTCACATTCATTCATCACATTGACCTTCATTATTTCATCATTTTCCGTTTTAAGTTGGTTATGTTGCAAAATAACTTCCTTGGGCAAGGTGAATCTAGTTAAGAAGTAGGAAGCAAGATCGTCCCAAGAGGAGACAGACCTTTTCGGGAGTTGGAATAACCATTGAAGAGCCCGACCATGTAAAGAGAATTGAAAGAGGGCTAAGAGTTCCCCTTCTTGATTATCAACACCTAATCCTATAGAATTGGTAATTTTTAGGTAGTTCTCAAGGTGTCGGGTCAGGTTCTTGAAAAAGTATCCAAAGAATGCACACCCGACTTGCACCAATCGAATGGTGCTGGATTGCAAACGGATGGACCTTATAGGTGGGTGGATTGGTTGTGGTAAGGTTTGTGGGTGGTTTTGTTGCGGTGGGTTGACGGGTTCAAGGATGTTCCCGTTGTCCATGATGTCGGGTGGTTACAAACAAAGGCACAAAGAAATAAGATAGACTAAAGAAAACCTAAAAATAAAAATAAAATCTTACTAGAAAGGAATCTAGCAAGTAGACCTAATAAAAAGAAATTCTAACCTAGACAATAACTATTCCCCGGGCTGCGGGGCCAAAAACTTGATACGTGGGAATCGCACCAGGCTTTACCTCTCAAGGGATCTTGAGAATCTTACAACCCCCACCAGGCAGTGTACCTGATCGTTGTAGTATAGTATAGTGACAAGTACCGGGGGATTGATCGTTCAGCTAGGAATAGTGTCGCTAGGATTAGAAAACCTAAATACTAGTTCTAAAGGTGAGGGATGATTATTTTTGTATTTTATAATTTTTTAGAAAGCAAGTAAAAATCTCGGGTTTGAAGGATTTGGGCGGAATTAGTTGCTAGTCAACTAACCCAATACTAAAGATGCAATCAAAATAAAATAGTAGAAATGAAAATAAACTAAATTATACTAAAGTTGTGAGCAATAAGTGGAGAAAATGTGTTTACTTAGATTTCACTACTCCCTAGACATCTTTTAC
>JARVZY010007504.1:0-17500 GCA_030686995.1 Artemisia argyi | reverse complement strand
AAATAAAAAATTGAAAGGCTCCGTAAGAAAAGAAGCCTCACAATATTTTTTTTATACATGCCAAAGTGATGGAAAACAAAGAATATCTTTTACATATCCTCCGAGTTTGTCAACTTTTGGGGAAATGCTAGCAAAAAGGATATCCTTATCTACATTAGAAAAACTGTCCGCTGATGAACTATATAGCGAGTGGCTTTATACCAATAAAGAGAAAAATAAGAACTTAAATAATGAATTTATAAACAGAATAGAGGCTTTAGAGACAGTATTTCTTTCTCTAAATATACTTGAAACAAAGACTAGATTGTGTAATGTTGAGAAAAAAAACAAAAAGAATTCCCTAATTAAAATGTATGATCCCTTTTTAAATGGGATGTATCGTGGAAGAATGAAGAAAATTTTTTCATCTTCAATCAGAAAAGAGAACTCGATAGAAAATTGCACAGAACCTTCTGAAATAAATAAAATTCACGATATCCTTCTTCCTTATCCTACTTTTCCAGAATCTGAACAGAAAATAGAAATATCAGAAAAAAAACAAGTAAAAATTGATTCAAATAATAGGTTAAAGTTTTCATTGAACGCAATTCTAACTAATCCTAAGCGCGAAAAAAAATCTATTGGAATAAACATAAATGAAATAGGTAAAAAACCACCTCGATGGTCATACAAATTAATCAACGAGTTGGAACAAATGTTTAAAAAACGACGAAAAGAACAAGGCATAATGCAAGGGCTGGATCACCAGCTTCGAACAAGAAAATTTAAACGTATAGCTTTTTTAACTCGTTCCAACCGAAGTTTTAAGAAATCTAATTTCAAGACTTATAATCTTTATACAAAATTTAATAGAGATTCGGGTTTTATAAGTTATTTGGAAGAACCAGATTTTCGTCGAGCCGTAATCAAAGGATCTATGCGCATTCAAAGGCGTAAAATGGTTATTTGGGGACCGTCTCAAGGAAATCCCCATTCCCCTCTTTTTTTGGAAAAAATGGAAGATTTTCCTTTTCCTATATCCGACCTAATGAAGCTTTTTTTTAATATTAGAGATTGGTTGGGTAAAAAGTCAGAATTTGAAATTTTAGATCAACAATTCCAAATAAAAAAAAACAACCAGGAAGACGCAATGGAATTCTGGGAAAACATTCCATATGCACAAAAAACAAGAAGTATTCTGTTACTAGCACAATCAATTTTTAGAAGGTATATTAAATTACCCTTATTGATAATAGCTAAGAATATTGGCCGTATTTTATTACGGCAATCTCCGGAATGGTATGAGGATTTCCAAGATTGGAATAGAGAAATTTATTTAAAGTGCAGCTATAATGGTCTTCAATTCTCCAAAACAGAATTTCCTAAAAATTGGTTAATAGAAGGTTTTCAGATCAAAATCTTATATCCTTTTCATTTGAAACCGTGGCACGGATCTAAGCTACGACTCTCTGATAGAGATCGAAAGCAACAAGATGATTTTGATTCTTGTTTTTTAACAGTTTTGGGAATGGAAACAGAATATCCTTTTGGTCCTCCTCGAAAAACACCTTCCTTTTTTGAACCCGTTTTTAAAGATATAGACTACAAAGTCGAAATAAGAAATTTTAATTTTAGAGTTCAAAGAGTTTTAAAAAAAATAACAAAGCAACAAGAAAAAGCATTTTTCTTTTTAAAACAAATACTTTTAAAAGGAAAGAAAATTCCATTATTTATACCGAGAGAAATATATGAATCAAGTGAAACTCAAACAGAAAAGGATTCGATAATCAGCACTCAGATAATTCATGAATCATTTAGTCAAAATAAATCTAGAGATTATTCACAGGCAAAAGAAGAGATTAAACATAGAATTGATAGAAGAAACACAATCAGAAATCAAATAGAAATAATGAAAAAAAATAAAAAGACTAATCGAGAATCACCCCCAAAAATTTGGAAAATATTAAAAAGAAAAAATATTGAATTAATATTTCAATTTTGCATTGAAAAAATATACGTAGATATCTTTTTATGTATAATTAATATGCGCAGAATTTCTCTACAACTTTTTATGGAATCAACAAAAAAAATTCTTGAAAAATACATTGACAATAATGAAATAAATAAAGATAAAGAAAGAATTAATAAAAAAAAACAAAATAAAATTGACTTCATTTCGCCTATGACTATAAAAAAGGCTTTTGATAATCTTAGAAATAGTAAGCAGAAGCCACATATTTTTTTTGATTTATCTTACTTGTCACAAAAATATGTATTTTTTAAATTATCACAAACCCAAGTTATTAACTTCAATAAGTTAAGATCTATTCTTCAATATAATGGACCATCTTTTTTTCTTAAGAATGAAATAAAGGATTTTTTTGGAACACAAGGAATATTTGATTCCAAAGTAAGACATAACAAACTTTCAAATTATGAAAAGAATCCATGGAAAAACTGGTTAAGAAGTCATTATCAATATGATTTATCTCAGATTACATGGTCTACATTAGTCCCACAAAAATGGCGAAATCAAATAAATCAATGCCATATGTCTCAAATGTCTCAAAATGATGATTTAAAGAAAAGGTATTCCTATGAAAAAGACCCATTATTGGATTACAAAAAAAAACAAAATTGGAAAGTATATTTATTACCAAATAAAGAGGAGAATTTTCAAAAAAACTATAGATATGATCTTTTCTCATATAAATATATGAATTCTGAAACTAAGAATAAGTCTGATATTTATAGATCATCATTAGAAACAATAAAGAAGCAAGAAAATTCCACCAAAAATAAAGAAACTTTTTTTAACATACTCAATAATATTCCTATCAAGAATTATCTAGAAAAAAGTGATATTATATATATGGAAAAAAATACAGATAGAAAATATTTGGGTTGGAAATTTAATACAAATATTCAGGTTGAACCTAATAAGGACCAAATAACGGAGAATTCTCATAATAATGGTCTTTTTTATCTTCCAATTAAATCAAATTCCGAAATCAATTATAAAAAGGTCTTTTTTGATTGGATGGGGGTGTCTTTTGATTGGATGGGAATGAATGAAAAATTCTTAATCTTAAATCACCTCATATCGAATCCGAAAGTTTTTTTATTTCCAGAGTTTTTAATACTTTATCATAAATATAAAGAGAAACCTTGGTTTATCCCAAGCAACTTACTTCTTTTTAATTTGAATATCAATCCAAATTTTAGTGAAAATCCAAATATCAAAGGAAAACAAGAGGCGAATGAATATTTTTTAAATTTTAGACCATCAAATTCAAAACAATATTTTGAATTAAAGAATCAAAACAATATTGAAGAATATTTTTTAGAATCGATCGAAAAACTAAAAGTATTGCTTAAAGGAGATTTTCCTTTTCAATTAAGATGGACTGGACGTTTGAATCAATTGAATCAAAAAATGATGAATAATATCCAGATATATGGTCTCCTGCTTAGCCTCATAAATGTAAGAAAAATTACTATATCCTATATTCAAAGGAAAGAAATGAATCTGGATATAATGAGAAGGCGTTTAAATCTTACACAATTAACGAAAAAGGGAATATTAATTATGGAACCTACCCGTCTATCTGTAAAAAATGACGGACAGTTTTTTATGTATCAAATCATAGGTATTTCATTGGTTCATAAAAGTAAGCACCAAAGTAATCAAAGATACCGAAACCCCAAAAATGTTGCTAAGAATAATTTTGATGAATCCATTCCAAGACATAAAAGGAAAACTCTAAATAAAGACAAAAATAATTATGATTTGCTTGTTCCTGAAAAAATTTTATCATCTAGACGTCGTAGAGAATTGCGAATTCTAATTTCTTTCAATTTGAATTTAAAGAATCAGAATGGTGCGCATAGAAATAAAACATTTTCCAAGGAGAACAAGATAAAAAATTGGAGTCAATTTTTGGATGAAAGTAAAAATTTCGACCGAAAAAAAAATGAATTAATTAAATTCAAGTTATTTTTTTGGCCTAATTATCGATTAGAAGATTTAGCTTGTATGAATCGCTATTGGTTTGATACCAATAATGGGAGCCGCTTGAGTATGTTAAGGATATATATGTACCCCTGATTTAAATTTTTGAGTTTTCTATATATTATGTTGTTCTATCAATCAGATTTTTCATTTTTGTTTTTCTGTCCGTGATCTGTAAATATCCATGTTATATGCAAACAACCCGATGCTCATATGCGCTGTCTTACATCCCCCTCTAGGATAAGTAAATGGCGTAAAAATTAAAGCTATAAATTAATCAACAGAATCTTCGTACTAAACGATTTGGTATCCTCTTTTTGTATGACTATACAAATGAACTCCAAAAAAGGATTCATTAATGTTCATTGAAAAAAACAGGAATCTATAAAAAATTTTTGATTATTGTGTATACTACATTAAAATTTCTTACATTATTATTACTATTATTACTGATCCAATAAAATAACTATCTGTAAAAAGGGGAGTGTGAAATTCTTTTATGGTAAAAAATTCATTTATTTCAATTATTTTGCAAGAACAAGAAGAAAACAAAGAAAATAGCGGATCCGTTGAATTTCAAGTAGTAAGTTTCACCAACAAGATACGGAGACTTACCTCACATTTGGAATTACACAAAAAAGACTATTTATCTCAGAGAGGTCTGCGGAAAATTCTGGGAAAACGTCAACGGCTGCTGGCTTATTTGTCAAAAAAAAACAGAGCACGTTATAAAGAATTAATAGGACAGTTGGATATTCGAGAGAGAAAAACTCGTTAATTTGAAGAGTTAGTTTGAATTATTCGCTTAAAGTTTGATGAACTTCTTTTCGCTTTCAGCAATTCATGGAAGAATGAATCAGGAAAAACCTATGACTGTACCAGCTACAAGAAAAGACCTCATGATAGTCAATATGGGACCTCACCACCCATCAATGCATGGTGTTCTTCGACTCATTGTTACTCTAGATGGTGAAGATGTTATTGACTGTGAACCAATATTGGGTTATTTACACAGAGGTATGGAAAAAATTGCGGAAAATCGAACAATTATACAATATTTGCCTTATGTAACACGTTGGGATTATTTAGCTACTATGTTCACAGAAGCAATAACTGTAAATGCACCAGAGCAATTAGGGAATATTCAAGTCCCTAAAAGGGCCAGTTATATCAGAGTCATTATGTTGGAGTTAAGTCGTATAGCTTCACATTTGTTATGGCTTGGCCCTTTTATGGCAGATATTGGGGCACAGACTCCTTTCTATATTTTTCGAGAAAGAGAATTGATATATGACCTATTCGAAGCTGCCACCGGTATGCGAATGATGCACAATTTTTTTCGTATTGGAGGAGTCGCTGCTGATTTACCTCATGGCTGGATAGATAAATGTTTGGATTTTTGCGATTACTTTTTAACAGGAATTGCCGAATATCAAAAGCTTATTACACGGAATCCCATTTTTTTAGAACGAGTTGAAGGAGTAGGCATTATTGGTGGAGAGGAAGCAATAAATTGGGGTTTGTCGGGACCTATGCTACGAGCTTCCGGAATACAATGGGATCTTCGTAAAGTTGATCATTATGAGTGTTACGACGAATTTGATTGGGAAGTCCAATGGCAAAAAGAGGGGGATTCATTAGCTCGTTATTTAGTACGAATCAGTGAAATGACGGAATCCATAAAAATTATTCAACAGGCGCTAGAAGGAATTCCGGGAGGGCCCTATGAAAATTTAGAAATACGCCGTTTTGATAGAGCAAAAGATACTGTATGGAATGACTTTGATTATCGATTCATTAGTAAAAAACCTTCTCCGACTTTTGAATTGTCGAAGCAAGAACTTTATGTGAGAGTTGAAGCACCAAAGGGAGAATTGGGAATTTTTCTGATAGGAGATAAGGGTGTTTTTCCTTGGCGATATAAAATTAGACCGCCAGGATTTATTAATTTGCAAATTCTTCCTCAGTTAGTTAAAAGGATGAAATTGGCTGATATTATGACGATACTAGGTAGTATAGATATCATTATGGGAGAAGTTGATCGTTAAAATGATAATGGATACAACAGAAGTACAAGCTATCAATTCTTTTTCTAGATTGGAATCCTTAAAAGAGGTCTATGGGATCATATGGATGCTTATCCCTATTTTTACTCCTGTATTAGGAATCACAATAGGTGTACTAGTAATTGTTTGGTTAGAAAGAGAAATATCTGCAGGTATACAACAACGTATTGGTCCTGAATACGCAGGACCTTTGGGAATTCTTCAAGCTCTAGCAGATGGTACCAAATTACTTTTCAAAGAGAATCTTCTTCCATCTAGAGGAGATACTCGTTTATTCAGTATTGGACCGTCTATAGCAGTAATATCCGTTTTATTAAGTTATTTAGTAATTCCTTTTGGGGATCATCTTGTTTTAGCCGATCTCAGTATCGGTGTTTTTTTATGGATTGCTATTTCAAGTATAGCTCCTGTCGGCCTTCTTATGTCAGGATATGGCTCCAATAATAAATATTCTTTTTTAGGTGGTCTACGAGCTGCTGCTCAATCAATTAGTTATGAAATACCATTAACTCTATGTGTGTTATCAATATCTCTACGTGTGATTCGTTAAGACATAAATTTGACCCTACTTTTTCTTTCTAGGAAGGAAATGTCATGAGTTGAATATATATTTTCGTTTTTTATTCATTATTCGGGGGTTGATGAAGGAAACCAGATAGTTATATGAGTGAAAGAAACGGCTTATAAATTTGCAGTAAAAGATTGAATCTCATTTCCTATGTACAAGAGTTAATAAAAGTAAACATTAAGTATTAGAGACTGTTTACCCCAAGATTGATTGATTAATCATGATGACTTGAAGCGGGTTCAAAAGATCTACTTTATGAGGTTTTTACTATCTATTAGCATATGTATTACCCAAAAGTGGATTGATAAAAATAAGTGGATAGCTAGGAACACTAAGGTACACAAAGGATTCGTAATAGAGATTATGTAAGTGTATTCTGTGTATAAAAAGAATTATAATTGGGGCTTTAAATTGGTAGAAATGATCAAGGAGTACTTCCCACGATTCCGATCCAGAGTATACTTCTATTCACCGATTAAGTAAATAACTATCAAGAACGAAGTAATCCTTTAACTTTGTTTAAGGTCCCCTTTTTTTGAGAAAGGAGAATAGGAACGAAAAAAATCGAAAGACTGAATGCGCTAAAAAAAAAAATATCTTTTTTTCTTTCTCTATATAGAGATAGAATTCTTGTCATGATTCATGAACTAATGCAAGGTCTAATTGGATTTCGTAATTGAAAACGTTAGGTTGAAATATCTATAGATATTGTTACAAGAAAGATTTTATTCAAGGATTAAGTTATTACTCAACAAAGATTAAATTATTAAAAGAGAAGATGAATTCAGAAGCACTTTATTTTATTATAGTATAAATTTATTTTATTATAGTATAAATAAATATAGCAGACAGAATTCCAGTGTCTAATGGGGACCTTACAATAGATTTCATTTTATCTCTATTTATCCTACAAACATATCAAGAAAAATAAATAAGGACGGGTCCTTAGATTTATTTGTGACCTTTGAGGAGCCGTATGAGGTGAAAATCTCATGTACGGTTCTGCAATAGGGGTGGGAACAGTGATGTTATCATCCACTATGATTATCTAACAGTTCAAGTACCGTTGATATAGTGGAAGCGCAGTCAAAATATGGTTTTTGGGGATGGAATTTGTGGCGTCAACCTATAGGATTTCTAGTTTTTCTAATTTCTTCCCTAGCAGAGTGTGAACGATTACCTTTTGATTTACCAGAAGCAGAAGAAGAATTAGTAGCAGGTTATCAAACCGAATATTCCGGTATCAAATTTGGTTTATTTTACGTTGCTTCATATTTAAATCTACTAGTTTCTTCATTATTCGTAACAGTTCTTTACTTGGGGGGTTGGAATCTTTCTATTCCATACATATTTGTTCCCGAGCTTTTTGAAATTACTAAAAGGGGTAGAGTCTTTGGAACAATAATTGGTATCTTTATTACATTAGCTAAAACTTATTTGTTCTTGTTCATTCCTATCGCAACAAGATGGACTTTACCGAGGCTGAGAATGGACCAATTATTAAATCTTGGATGGAAATTTCTTTTACCTATTTCTCTAGGTAATCTATTATTAACAACTTCTTCCCAACTTCTTTCACTGTAAAAATACTTCTATATTCATGACTTGTCCCAAACAAGAGAAAGAAACAAGTATCCTATTTTTTATAGATATTCACGATATGTTCCCTATGGTAACTGAGTTCATGAATTATGGCCAACAAACAGTACGAGCCGCAAGGTATATTGGTCAAGGTTTTATGATTACCTTATCACACGCGAATCGTTTACCTGTAACTATTCAATACCCCTATGAAAAATTGATTACATCCGAGCGTTTCCGCGGCCGAATCCACTTTGAATTTGATAAATGCATTGCTTGTGAAGTATGTGTTCGCGTATGTCCTATAGATCTGCCCGTTGTTGATTGGAAATTGGAAACTGATATTAGAAAGAAACGATTGCTTAATTACAGTATTGATTTTGGAGTATGTATATTTTGTGGTAATTGCGTTGAGTATTGTCCAACAAATTGTTTATCAATGACTGAAGAATATGAACTTTCTACTTATGATCGTCACGAATTGAATTATAATCAAATTGCTTTGGGTCGGTTACCAATGTCAGTAATTGACGATTACACAATTCGAACAATTTTAAATTTGCCTGAAATAAAAACTTAATAACTCATTTTGATCTAAAAGAATGAGGCTTTTTATTTGGTGAATAACTAGAATTTTATTAATATATTCATAATTATATTGATTATATTGATTAGGAGACGAGAATCATGTTTTAATTTATATTAAATTTCTATGACTATATTGAGGATTTGCAAATATATAGATTTAAATTACTCTTTCGAGAGATTAGGCCAATAACTATATCTACATCAATCCATATCCATGAAAATGGAATTTTTAATTTAATAATAATTAAGAACTATTATAAAAAAGTAGATTTCCCTCTTTTTTCCTGACCGGGTGTCAATAAAGTTATGAAAGATTTTGATTTATTTATCTCTTATTTTATATATAATGGATTTACCTGGACTAATACATGATTTTCTTTTAGTCTTTCTGGGATTGGGTCTTATATTAGGGGGTCTGGGAGTAGTATTACTTCCCAATCCCATTTATTCTGCCTTTTCATTGGGATTTGTTTTTGTTTGTATATCTTTATTCTATATTCTATCAAACTCGCATTTTGTAGCTGCCGCGCAGCTCCTTATTTACGTAGGAGCCATAAATGTTTTAATCATTTTTGCTGTGATGTTCATAAATGGTTCAGAATATTCCAAAGATTTCCGCCTTTGGACCGTGGGAGATGGAGTAACTTCCGTGGTCTGCACAAGTATTTTTTTTTCACTAATTACTACTATTCCAGATACGTCATGGTACGGGATTATTTGGACTACAAAAGCAAGCCAGATTATAGAGCAAGATCTGATAAGTAATAGTCAACAAATTGGGATTCATTTATCAACAGATTTTTTTATTCCGTTTGAATTTATTTCACTAATTCTTTTAGTTGCGTTAATCGGCGCAATTGCTGTAGCTCGTCAATAATAACTCTTTAGAACCGGAAAACCCTTGTTATGAGCTATCAGATGCATTTCCTTTTTCTATTTGACTTTGGATATAAAAGAGAAAGTCTTTATTAGTTTGATCTATTCCCAATATATTCCTTTATTTCATTATTCTAGTCAATCCAATTGGTTAAATTGTTGTTCATATTGAAATGAATCGAGATTGATGAGGAGTTGGTTAATGATGCTCGAACATGTACTTGTTTTGAGTGCCTATTTATTTTCTGTCGGTCTATATGGATTGATTACAAGTAGAAATATGGTTAGGGCTCTTATGTGTCTTGAACTTATATTAAATGCGGTTAATCTCAATTTTGTAACATTTTCTGATTTTTTTGATAGTCGTCAATTAAAAGGAGCAATTTTTTCTATTTTTGTTATAGCTATTGCAGCTGCTGAAGCCGCTATTGGACTCGCCATTGTTTCATCAATTTATCGTAACAGAAAATCA
Source organism: Artemisia argyi (assembly GCA_030686995.1). Classification (NCBI taxonomy): domain Eukaryota; kingdom Viridiplantae; phylum Streptophyta; class Magnoliopsida; order Asterales; family Asteraceae; genus Artemisia; species Artemisia argyi. The sequence continues at coordinate 7,358 of JARVZY010007504.1, read as the reverse complement.
ACTCGTATAAATCAATCTAATTTGTTGAATAAGTAATATTATCCTATTAAAATAAAATTAGAATTTTCATAAATCAATTAAAATTAGCATGTGTGCCACGTAAGGTATGATCATGTTATCACAAAGATAAGAAATCAAAGTAGTTTGGCACTGTCAATCCAGAAAAAACCGGGTAACTCATCGATTCATCTAGTATTAGTATTTAAATATATAATTCATTTATCAATTTACTAGATTGAAACTTTATCACGTTCAAAAATATCGATCCAATGTCGCATTCAGTAAAGATTTATGATACATGTATTGGGTGTACTCAATGTGTCCGAGCCTGTCCTACGGATGTATTAGAAATGATACCTTGGGACGGATGTAAAGCCAAACAAATAGCTTCCGCTCCAAGAACAGAGGATTGTGTCGGCTGTAAGAGATGCGAATCCGCCTGCCCAACGGATTTCTTGAGTGTTCGGGTTTATTTATGGCATGAAACAACCCGCAGTATGGGTATAGCTTATTAATACGTTACAGAAACCTCTCCTTGAGTCCATTTTTTTTTACCGCCAAAACATGTGCCCAAAAATAAGATATTTTTGGGCACATGTTTTTCTGGTCCAAGCGTATCTTGTCTTTACCACGAACAAATTTCCTTGGTTAACAATAATTGTAGTTTTACCAATATTTGCGGGTTCCTTAATTTTCTTTCTTCCCCATAAAGGAAATAGGGTAATTAGGTGGTATACTATATGTATATGCATGTTAGAACTTCTTCTAACAACCTATGTATTCTGTTATCATTTCCAATTGGACGATCCATTAATCCAACTAGTAGACGACTATAAATGGATCAATTTTTTTGATTTCCGTTGGAAATTAGGAATAGATGGACTGTCTATAGGACCCGTTTTATTAACAGGATTTATCACTACTTTAGCTACCTTAGCGGCCTGGCCTGTTACTCGGGATTCTCGATTATTCCATTTCTTGATGTTAGCAATGTACAGCGGTCAAATAGGATCATTTTCTTCTCGGGACCTTTTACTTTTTTTTATCATGTGGGAATTAGAATTAATTCCGGTTTATCTACTTCTATCCATGTGGGGAGGAAAGAAACGTCTCTATTCAGCCACAAAATTTATTTTGTACACGGCGGGGGGTTCCATTTTTCTCTTAATGGGAGTTCTGGGTATCGGTTTATATGGTTCTAATGAACCAACATTAAATTTTGAAACATCAGTTAATCAGTCGTATCCTGTGGCTTTGGAAATAATATTCTATATTGGATTTTTTATCGCTTTTGCTGTCAAATTACCGATTCTACCCCTACATACATGGTTACCAGATACCCACGGAGAGGCACATTACAGTACTTGTATGCTTCTAGCCGGAATTTTATTAAAAATGGGAGCGTATGGATTGATTCGGATTAATATGGAATTATTACCACACGCTCATTCTATATTTTCTCCTTGGTTGATGATAGTAGGTACAATACAAATAATCTATGCAGCTTCAACATCTCCCGGCCAACGTAATTTAAAAAAAAGAATAGCCTATTCCTCGGTATCTCATATGGGTTTTATACTTATAGGAATTGCTTCTATAACCGATACGGGACTCAATGGAGCTATTTTACAAATAATCTCTCATGGATTTATTGGTGCTGCACTTTTTTTCTTGGCAGGAACGAGTTATGATAGAATACGTCTTGTTTATCTCGATGAAATGGGCGGAGTAGCTATCCCCATGCCAAAAATATTTACGATGTTCAGTAGCTTTTCCATGGCTTCCCTTGCATTACCGGGTATGAGTGGTTTTGTTGCAGAAGTTATAGTCTTTTTAGGAATAATTACTAGCCAAAAATATCTTTTAATGCCCAAAATTGCCATCACTTTTGTAATGGCAATTGGAATGATATTAACTCCTATTTATTTATTATCTATGTCACGCCAGATGTTCTATGGATACAAGTTATTTAATACTCCAAACTCTTATGTTTTTGATTCTGGACCGCGCGAGTTATTTGTTTCCATCTCCATTTTTCTACCTGTAATAGGTATTGGTATGTATCCCGATTTTGTTCTTTCACTATCAGTTGACAAGGTTGAAGGTATTCTATCTAATTATTTTTATAGATAGTTTTTTTAAAGAAAAAATAAAAGTATTTTTATTTTCTTAAATTTTAAATAAAGTAAAAACAAAATATGAATTTGAATTTTCGCCCAATCCGCTTGGTCTTTGCGAGAACCGCGTGAATCACTACACTACTTGATTCACATGGTTCTCGCCGGTTGACGCAATTTTATATATACCGTATTCTGTTTGTAACTTTTCTTTAGTTTAACTAGAGGTTAACGTAAATGCACCATAACTATGTAGCCCTATTCCTAATAGATTGACCCCAAAATAGCATATCCAAATTATAAGAAAACCTATAGTCGCCACAATTGCGGAATTTGTCCCCTGCAAATTTTTATTTGTTCGAGTATGCAAATAAATTGCGAATACGATCCAAGTAATAAACGCCCAAGTTTCCTTTGGATCCCAACTCCAATATGATCCCCACGCTTCATTAGCCCATACTGCTCCTGAAAGAATACCTATGGTTAAAAAGATGAATCCTAGGCTAATCACACGATAACTCCAATAATCTAATTGTTGAATCAATTGGGCCTTGTAATAATTATTAACAGGAAAAAAATATTTTTTTTGAAAAATATTGTTTCTTTCATTCTTGTATTGGATTTCACCAAAAGAAAATGACCCGTTTAATTTTAATAAATTATTACTTTTAGAACTATAAAAAAGTTTTCTAAATGTAATGACTAGAAGTGCTACTGATAATAATGATCCACAAAGAAGAGCCGCATAGCTCAATATCATCATACTTACGTGCATTATTAACCATTCCGATTGTAGAGCAGGTACTAATATTGTGGGTTTATGTATTTCATTTAAAAGACCCGATGTAGCAAAGCCTTGGGTAAAAATAGTACTTGAGGCAGTTATTGTTGTTAAATAATTTTTTCTTATTTTGAAATAAGGATAAGGAACTATATGAATAAGGGAGAAACTCCATGAAAGAAAAATTAAGGATTCGTATAAATCACTTAGTGGAAAATGGCCCGAATAAATCCAACGAGTTATTAACAATCCTGTTAGACATAAAAAAGTAGCTATCATCCCCTTTTCTGAGGAATAATATGGTTTTCTAATTTGATTGCCCAATAAGCTTATCAAATGAATTGTAATTACAATTGAAACAATAGAAAAGGAAATATGAGTTAATATATGCTCTAAAGTTGAAAATATCATAAAAATGAAAAAACGGGGGATCCCCCCGTATTAATTAAGAAATAGAAATTGGGAATTTAATTTAATTTTATTATAGGATCTATTTGATATCTTTTAGAAGATGGCATGCCGCCACTCGGACTCGAACCGAGATGCTCTAGCACTGCTTCCTAAGAGCAGCGTGTCTACCGATTTCACCATAGCGGCTTGCTCGAACTCATAATAACCTATTTATATTCAATCGTCGAGATTGAACAAGTCAATTCACTCAATTTTAGTAAAGATATAAAAAAAAAAGAGTTCAAAAAAGTCAATTTAAAGGTTCAGTAGTTTCTTTAAGGTGTCTGGTTTTAGGGCTTTGACGTAGTTTAGCCGATTCTAAAATACGACTCTTGCAACGATAGAATTCTTCGATAGACTCAAAAACTTTTTTCTTTTATTGTCATTATTTCTGGTTTATCTGATTTAATAAATTCAATTTGAAACACAAACTAAATTTTATCAATGAATCTAAAATATGTCTATTTTGGATTACTCCAAATTGCCACTTGCACATATAATAATATCTCAACAATTAAGTTCTTTTATTGGATTTTTCATTGGGCTGAAAATTGGATATATATGGAAAATAAATTAAATATAGTATATATAATAAATTAAGAAGTCAGAAAGTTATCCAAAAATCTTTAACACGGAATGGATTAGTTTGAACAATTAATTAATTTGAACTAAAAATATTCTATCTGCCCTTCCTGATAAATATAAAATTTTTTCATTATTTATTCTTTTAAAAGTCGATGGGGAAAAGAAGACTCCCCACCACCAAAATCTGAATGAAAATATACTAAAAAAATCAAATAAAAAATCTTATATATATTTATTTTTTATTTTTAGAATTTAGAAAGAAGAATACTTCTTCTTTTTATAAGATTAAGAGTCTATTTCATATTGATTAGAATAGGAACTGCCAATTGTTAATTTTATATTAACTTTAATATTAAATTAACAAATTACTGAGATATTAATTACTGATCCAATTTTTTTAGTCAAATCCATTCCAAATTATTCCAATATTTTAGGACTTATTTGTTTGTCGTACAAAAAAACTTTTTGAATTCCCGGTAGAAAGAGATTTCCCTAATGACAAAGCTTTTAATGCCGCCCAATATCCTTTCCTTTTCCAAATATTTTTACGAATACGCTTTTTTGATATCGAAGTACGTTTTTTTGGAACTGCCATTTAAAAAAGAAGAAGTTAGTCATTGTTATAGTTGGATGTGAAAGACATCTATTGTTCAAAACGAATTATTATTTCTTATCTTATATTCATTATCTATTTTTTTTTTCTAAAAGATTCTCTTCATAGAAATCTAGATACGTCAAAGATCCGTGAAAATAAAAAATGACTCGAAATAACAAAATTTTGATTCCATACACTCTTTGTAAAACCAAAAATTTTTGGTTTTGAACTCTTAGTTCTCGTTATTTATATCTCATCTGCTATGGGATAGAAATCAAAAGAAATAAAGAACCTAAAATACCTTTATTTTAGTCATTCTATATTTTATTTACATGTAATAAAATACCTTGTAAACTTTTGCCTAATAAATTGAGTCTTTTTTTAGTAAAACTTGAAAAAAAAAAATACACCTAAACTTTAAAACTCGAATGATACTAGTAAAAAATCTGTTAAAGGGTATGTAGTTTGATAAAAAAGGATCTCAGTCATTTTTTATCCTTGCTCGATAAAAAGTTCATTTTAGAGGTATAATCTTATAAACTTTCCAAATATTCCTAATAAATTGTTTTGATTGAAATGGAAAACAATAAATCCCATAATGAATTAGTTAATGAGTTTAAATAAACTAACTAAAATCAAGAGGTTTTATTTCATTAGACCAACGACCTTAGTTAATCCTCTAATTCATATTAGCATCAAGTACTCTTTTTAGCCTAAAATTTTATACTTGCTGTATGAATATTAATAATATTTTTTATTTTCCTACTTTCCTATTATAAGTATTCGTTTTTATATGTCACTTGGTTATATCATTTGACCAATTGTAACTTCTTGTTTTGCATATTTGAACAATTTTGAAAAGACTCAGAATAAATACTAATATAAATATAAATTATTAAATAAGTTAGTGCATATCTTTATTTTTTATTTACTTTTTCGAAAGAGCTAAGATCCGGTGAATCGGAAACAATTAATTAAGAAAAAAAAACTTTTTTTATGGAACAGACATATCAATATGCGTGGATAATACCTTTTCTTCCACTTCCAGTTCCTATGTTAATAGGGTTGGGACTTCTTATTTTTCCGACGGCAACAAAAAGTCTTCGTCGTATGTGGGCTTTTCAGAGCGTTTTATTGTTAAGTATAGTCATGATTTTTTCCATAAATCTGTCTATTCAGCAAATAAATAGCAGTTCTGTCTATCAATATGTATGGTCTTGGATTATCAATAATGATTTTTCTTTAGAATTTGGATACTTGATTGATCCACTTACTTCTATTATGTCAATATTAATCACTACTGTTGGAATTTTAGTTCTTATTTATAGTGATAATTATATGTCTCATGATCACGGGTATTTGAGATTTTTTGCTTATATGAGTTTTTTCAGTACTTCCATGTTGGGATTAGTTACTAGTTCAAATTTGATACAAATTTATATTTTTTGGGAATTAGTTGGAATGTGTTCGTATCTATTAATAGGATTTTGGTTCACACGACCTGTTGCAGCAAAGGCTTGTCAAAAAGCGTTTGTAACTAATCGTGTTGGCGATTTTGGTTTATTATTAGGCATTTTAGGGTTTTATTGGGTAACGGGGAGTTTCGAATTTCGTGATTTATTCCAAATATTTAATAACTTGATTTCTAATAATGAGGTCAATTTTTTATTTGTTACTTTGTGCGCTGTTCTATTATTTGCCGGTGCTATTGCTAAATCTGCACAATTTCCCCTTCATGTATGGTTACCTGATGCAATGGAAGGGCCGACTCCTATTTCAGCTCTTATACATGCTGCTACGATGGTAGCAGCGGGAATATTTCTTGTAGCTCGACTTATGCCTCTTTTCATAGTCATACCCCACATAATGAATTTTATCTCTTTGATAGGGATAATAACGGTTTTTTTAGGAGCTACTTTAGCTCTTGCTCAAAAAGACATTAAGAGGGGTTTAGCCTATTCCACAATGTCTCAATTGGGTTATATGATGTTAGCTTTAGGTATGGGGTCTTATCGCAGTGCCTTATTTCATTTGATTACTCATGCTTATTCAAAAGCGTTATTGTTCTTAGGGTCGGGATCCGTTATTCATTCAATGGAAACTCTTGTTGGATATTGTCCAAAAAAAAGTCAGAATATGGTCCTTATGGGGGGTTTAACAAAACATGTACCAATTACTAAAAATTCTTTTTTATTAGGTACACTTTCTCTTTGTGGTATTCCACCTCTTGCTTGTTTTTGGTCCAAAGATGAAATTCTTAATGATAGTTGGTTGTATTCACCTATTTTTGCAATAATAGCTTGGTCTACCGCGGGATTAACCGCATTTTATATGTGTCGGATCTATTTACTTACTTTTGAAGGACATTTAAACGTTCATTTTCAAAATTACAGTGGAAAAAGGAATACCCCCTTGTATTCAATATCTCTATGGGGTAAAGAGGGTTCAAAAATAAGTAACAAAAACTTTCGTTTGGTAACTTTATTAAAAATGAACAAGAGTGGCCGTCCTTCCTTTTTTTCAAATAAAGTAGATCAAATTGATGACAATGTAAGAAATCTGATCCAACCTTTTCTTTCGATTCCTAATTTAGGCAATACCAAGACTTCTTTGTATCCTTATGAATCAGATAACACTATGTTATTCCCAATACTTATATTAATTCTATTTACTTTGTTCGTTGGATTCTTAGGAATTCCTTTCAATCAAGATGTGGATATTTTAACAAAATGGTTAACCCCGTCTATAAATCTTTTACATAAAAATTCAAACAATTCAATAGATTGGTATGAATTTTGTAAAGATGCAGTTTTTTCAGTTAGTATAGCCT
>JARVZY010007503.1:0-22991 GCA_030686995.1 Artemisia argyi | reverse complement strand
TTACACAAGAAAAAAGAGTAAACAAGAACAGCGAGACGGGGACGACTACAAAAACCTCAAGCATTAATTTAATTATTATTCAATATTATGATCAACTTAGATCTTTTTTTAACAATAATGGTGACACAATGCTCTACTTAGCGGTATATGTTGGCACTAAATCACCCAGCGAATACTTTTCAACATGGGAATTTGCTTCCGGAGTACACAATGGAGCTAGAGCTACCGTCTCTACTGCCAACATTTCGAGATAGTTTAATGTACCAAGGAGGTGGTGTTGATGCATTATCCCCTTTGTACGATTGTGGACTTCAGGAACATGCCCAGGTACTAAATTTTCGTATTAGTTATCGTATAATTTTAGTTTAAGTATCGTTTGTATGTTAGAAGTTATTTTAGTTACTTTATCATCAAAACTTTATTATAATTAATCATGCTACACCTATGTAATCAACCAGGTTGAAGAAGAAACAAGATGTAAGTAACGAAGAAAGGAGTTTATTAGCACAAAGTTTGGTTGCAAGGGTGAGGTTAAGGGTTTGGCGGCTTAGGAAGCTAATTCCCGATGGTCAAAAGATGAACACGACCGAGATGTTTCAAGCTGCTTTTAAGTACGTCAAGTTCTTGCACACTCAAATTGGTGTTCTCAAACATATGGCCTTACTTCCGGTAATCATCCATGCATGCAACACTTTTTCATACACAAAACACATACATATTTCATGCACATTTAGCATATGAAAATTTTAGCATACGCATATTATCTGGTTTTATAATAATTATTTTTTTATTAAAATGTAGGTTATTTTTATTCACAATACTATTTACTGTACTAGCTAAAGAAGCTTCTAATGGCAATGTACATGAAGAGCAGTTAGATAGGATATCCCAAATGTCTGAGATTGAGGACCTACAAGCACCACGTAAGCCTCCGGTCGCGCCACTTTGTATAAAGGTTTGAATTTTAGTAATTTTAACTAATGTATTTTATCTCGATGTATCTTATAGCCTGATCTTATAGAGGATCCTCGGGATTACTCAGTATTTACGATTACTCGCCTTCATTCGCTATAGTAAATTATGTCAATGATAATTATAAGACATACACGCCTACATTTCAGGCTCTATGAAATGACAACCAAAGCTAATAATCATGTTTGTTATAAAGTATTGTCTTTATTGCCGTTTAATACTTATATAATTTTAATCATTAGAACTTGATTTTTTTGGTTTATATAGTTACGAATATATTTGACTTTCGATTATCATATAGGATATTCAAGAACCAAGTTAATTAATGTCATTAATGGTTAAAGAATTATGCATACGCTGAGATAACATTTGAGTTACTCTACGCAACATATAAGCTTCATAAACAAATCAATCCAGGGGCGGAGTTAAAGTTGTTTTCCGTAATGTCATGGATTTTTGCACTATGTTTGTTCAACTATATTAGCCAGTTCTATTATCGTAAAAAAATCTAAGAGCTTGGTCACTTATATACTTAGGCCCGCCCTCATCACATAACATATAAACATCGAGGATTTGGAAGCATTTAATCACAAGAAGCTTTATTTTGCATTTGAGTTTATTTGGTAGTATACATTTTTCTTGCGCTTAGTGGTTTTATAATATGTACTTCATTAGAAAATTAAGAGCTCATATATTATGATTACACCAAAATTAAAATACCTTTGTTGATAGTCTATTTAAGGTCAAATAGTATTGAAAAGCATTCTTTGAACATGCCTACTTTTCAAAAGAAAAATTAACACACTTCTTTCGCTATACAAAAATAAGACAACAATATTTAGGAGGGATGATAAGTATTTTGTACATATCTGTATACAAGTAAAGATTGTCTATAAACAAAATACAACACTATAGTAAATTAATTAACAAGTATTTGAATTGTATACCACGTGTAAAATACGAAAACTTAAACTAAATATTGCAATAACTTATCTTTAAAATGCAACAATTGGTTTTAGCACCGCAAAGTACTAAAAAATACATACAATTTAGAAAATATCTTCCTCGAATTTTAATTACTGTTAGCTGATATCATAAAAAAAAATTAAAACATATACATATCCCATACTAAACAATAATAATAATAATAATAATAATAATAATAATAAACATATTTAAGATAAACAATAACAATAAAAGAACACTATATATATATATATATATATATATATATATATATATATATATATAAGTAAATTAAAATTAAAAATATTATAATTAAATTAAAATATAAAATTACAAGTCACGCCCGCCCATTGGGCGGGCTTTGAGACTATATATATATATATATATATATATATATATATATATATATATATATATATATATATATATATATATATATATATATTTGTTAAAAAAGGTTTAGTACATAGTTTTTAATGTAAGTATATACATTGAATCTTGTGCAATTAAGTATTTTGCCATTTGAGTGGTGGATGAACAAATATAAATGCTTATAGTTAGGGTCAAGAGTAACACAGTGTCTTCGTTTTCTTTCAAACTCTCAACCTAACCATCCCTATTAAAATGGCATCACCACCTACACCGTATGCTGCTGCTTCCACTCCTAAATTTCAACAATTAAAGCAAATAGCTGAGTCTGATGATCTTGATGATGTCTTCCTCCTACTTTTCAGCCAACAATACACTGAAATTGATGGCTTAATTATGTTGCTAGGGCAAAAACTTGATCACCTAGCTAAGGAGATTAGGCGCCTTGAAAAGCTAATTGAAGAAGGGGGAACGTTTTTGCCCTTTTCACGATGAAGGTGTTGATGGGTTGAGGTTTATGAAGGAGACTTTGGCAACAAATAAGAAAATTCTTGTCGGTCTAATTGGGTTGATGGAATTGGCACGTGAAGGGAGGGAAGAGAACCAGCATCATCTGGCCTGGTTTGAGAAAGTCTAGGCTATTGTTGTGGTATCTTTTGGTCATCCCCTGTTTTTAGTTTCAATTGGCAAGGTATTTTAGTAATGGTGATGCTTTAAGTATGGTTAATATGTAATATGATGCTAGCTTAGGCAATTTTTTTATAGCCATTAGGCAATTTTTGTATCGGCATCATATCGATTATGTATGAACTCACCTATTAAGGTTGCATATCTGTTATAAGAATTGCATTGCATTTGTATTCATAGAATAAGGAAGAACATGCTATGTTGTTTTTATGAATAATCAGAACAAAAGAGATATTAAGGTTTGCTTGGATTAGCTAATTTTATCTTAGACTTAGGTTGACTATCTGTTTTAAGAATTATGTTGCATTTGTATTCAGAGAATAAGGAAGAAAAGTGGCGGATGTGTGTAATTTTCAAGTTTTTTATGCCTTAGAAACCCTAATATGTATAGCCTACTAGCTGTTTGTCCGGTCTTTAGGTTAACGCTGTCATATGTTGTGATGTATGTGGTCCATTAGGTACCAAGCTTGAAAACCTAGTGGGAGCCTTTTGATTCTCCAATTGGAGAAGACTCCTTCCTTGTAATAAGGATTGAGAACTCGGTTTTTATACGTGTTATACCTGTTAGAAAATTCATGTGTTCAACTTGTTATTATTATATGTACAACCCACTAGCTGGTTATTATTATATGTTCAACTTGTCATTCATGCACGATTAGCTCTCTAATGTCGTAGAATCTACATAATTAATATGTATGTTCGTCACATCCAAGGGAGCAATATAAATGATAGTAAGAATCTGTTTTCTAATAACTTAAAGCTCAATATGAGGGCAAATCTATCTAACATTGCAGATCGGTTCCCTTGCTTAATTTGGAAAACGTCTACTACCGTTATTAGACGATGTCCAAAAAACAAAGCAATGGAACCTTTCTGCAACGCTAGATAGATCTGTCCTGATAATTGAGACGTCTTCAATGTGATAATGATATAGTGTGTATTGTTCATGACAGGCCACACTCCTTCATTATCGCATTCAAGATGAGCGATGTTACTTAGACTCTATTCTTTACTCAACATTTGTATCATATTGACCTTTTATCCCATTTTAAACTACACGAGTCCTAAAATTAGTACATGTGTGCCAATTTGTACTAGGTGCCCACATTACTTGGTGGATGAATGGTTTAACTTTATAAATGAGTCTGGAATTTCAACATACCTTTCCCTTCTAAATTCCCATACAGTTCCTTTTGTTTTTTCAACAATCTAGCAATGCGCCTGGTGCATGCCTTTGCTCAAAGGGAGTTGAAACGACAAAAGGAGCTGTAGCGGGAACTTAGAAAGGTTACGTATGCTGGTTTATTGCATTCCATTCTTTTTTATGATCTAAAACCAACCATCCACCAAGTAATGTGGCCATTGGAGTTCCAAGAACAAAGGTTGTTCCAAATACACCCTGAATTGCAACATTGACTTTTTTTTCCACATCGGTTGACTGTTTTGGTCTTGGTCTTTGCACACCTGCATTTTTGGCCTTGGTACTGCAAATACTGTTTTTTCTCATGTTTGCAAATATGAAAAAGTAATTTCTTGACTGCACAATTTCATGCCTGCAACAAGGGTAACAAACACTATTTTTTTCTTCACTGTCAATTGACTACTTTTTGTAGTTTTGAAACAGTAACCAAGCATACCTTTTTCTCTATAAAAACCAAACAAACCAAGCAAGCTCCCACAACCCCATTCTACCTACTGAAACAATAAGTTCCAAGAACAAAGGTTGTTTCAAACCCACCCTGAATTGCAACATTATATTTTATTTCATTTACACTATATTTTTTTTAATTTTAATATATTTTTTCTTTTCTTGCAGAAATCGTTAACATTGACAGCAGTGACTCAAGTGACTCAAGTTCATTTCACATATCAAGCAGTTCTGAAGGTCCTCCAAATCCATGGGCAGACTATTTTCCAAAGGGATATTCTGGATCAGTCACAAAAAAAGGAAGATGCTAGGAAGCTAAAAACTCCAAAAAAGACTGCCAAAGAGATTTTTGATGAGAGGGTTCAAGTGCTAGGCCTGCCCAATGCTAAGATTTGTGAAGACAATGGTATAAAACCATGGAAACCAAAAATGCCCAAAGTTTGTTCAAAAGGGAATGGTAAAAAGAAAATGTATTAGTTTAGGAAGTACTTTATTTGAATAAACATGTGTTAACCTGAATAAGCATGTTGTAATCCTTTTGTACTACTTCATTTGACTTTATGAAGTCAATTTTATAATGTGTTTATTATACCTCAATTATATTTGACTTTATGTAATCCTTTTGCTTGTTCCCTTGTTGTACCATCATGCTTCTCACCTTATTCTTGATTTATTTCTCAAGAAAATCTAAATTCTTATTTCATATATCAACCAAGTAACATCAAAAAAAGGTGTTGGATCTCTTTATTAATCAGGTCATAACAGTGTTGAAGTAAGTTTGCCAATTCATGGAGTAAACACTGCCACTTACAATTAGGGTTGTAAACGAACCGGACGAACACGAACGGAGCCTCGTTCATGTTGGTTCATTTAATTTTAACCGGACAAATAAACGGATACGGACGCTTAAACGGACGAATTTTCTTGTTCATGTTCGTTTATTAAGAAAATGAGTTGTTCATGTTCGTTTATGTTCGTTCATTAAGACACTAAACGAACGCTAAACGAACATAAACGATCGAGCATAAATAAAAATTGACAAACAATCATAAAATTTATTAAATTCTTCACAATATATTGTTTTATAAGTGTTCTTTTATTTAAACAATCCAACTTTTAAAATTATAAAATTAATAGATATGATATATGAACATAAATAGATAAATAAGCATAAACGAACGTTAACGAACGCATAATCGGACGTTCACGAACATAAATGAATGGACGAGACTTTTGTTCATGTTCGTTCATTTAACTAAACGAATGTAAAATATTGTTCATGTTCGTTCATTTAATAAACGAACGAACATAAACGAACTTTTTACCGAACGGTTCATGAAATGTTCACTGAACATTCAGTTCGTTTACAGCCCAACTTACAATGCTTATTACGATTTAAAGTTTAAAAATAAAATTATAGAATGTTTAGGAGCATTTAATGTGTAAAATTAAAATGATTACAATTAGGCACGAGTAATTAGTGCATTTCACATGCTAATGTGACGTTAAACTTGGTAAATTGCAATAGTCTTTAATGTTTAGACTTTCAAAATTCCCTACTATCTAAGACTACCATAGGTGTTTTGATGTTAATGTATCCCTTTTTAAGGCCACTTAGCATTCAACAAACACTTTTTAAATAATTAATCTTATAAGAAAATGGCTGGAAAAAAGAAAAGAACAAGGTCTGTTTCATTCAAGAAGAAGCGCTCAAAGTAAGTAAACTTTTGTACACGTAAAAATTCAAACCACATTGCATGATGCAACTTCTATAAATTAATAATCTCTAATGCTTATTTGATTTCAGGAAACCACGTTTTGAAGGAGAAAGTTCAAAAGGTATTTATGTCATATATGTTCAATAAAAAAAACAGTTCAATAACCATGTATAAGGATTAATTTGATATACATATTTGATTCTCTTAATGTATAGTATTGATCGATAAATCTTTATTTTATGCAGGTAAAGAAGAGAAGGTGTTTTACATTAACGAGTGGTATGAGTCGTGGAGTTCTGGAAGAAAGGAGGCAGCACGCAAAGCAAGTTTGCATCAAATTGCCAAAGATGAGGCGGAATACAAGCGATCAAAGCCGCGGGTTGGTTCAGTGGAAGAGGATGCAGCTGATGTTGGATTTTTGAGTGACGAAGAGGACGCAATTGACTACGATAATGTACATTTGGCTTTTGATCCGGAGAAATCTAAGAAATTTAATTGTTAATTAACTTTTTATGTATGAACAATTTTAATTTACTTTTAATTTGTTATGGAATTGTTTTTTTTTGTTTATTATTATATGAATTTTAACCAAAAAAAGATGAAAAAATTATCATATACATATCGTTATAATCAAAAAAATTATGCTAGTCTAGAATTATGCCTAGCAACATTAATTGAGGCCTAGCAGCATTAAGTTATACCAAGCAGCATTAAGTTCTGAGTTACTAGCATTCACCCAAATTTCATTCCAAACAACTTTTTCTTTGCCTTTGTTGCAAAATGTTTAGTCTAAAAACAAAGAAAACACAAGCCATAACATATGCACAATGATCACAACATCTAATTATACTTAGCAGTTCTAAGTATAACTAGCAGCATTGTAATGGGGAAAATGAAGAGTCATGATCGACTAATAGTCTGAACTCAATTCATGCAGTTAATATCAAATTAGACTCAAACTAGAGAGAATAAAATCCATATCTAACCCCTCAAAATTACATAAGTTATCATAAATGTGTGATCATATGTATCAAATTGTGACTACACTTAAATAATGTGTGACAAATTATGACTATGATTTAGACACCTAAATAAATACTTCATGTGACCATATATAACATCTTGAATTTAGTCACACAAACACTCAATGTGACTAATATCAAGGTTAATTATACCTGAGTTCACATTTTGCTATAAATAATAGTCACATAAATATCACAATGTGACTATTTTGAATGTATTTGTCACATATAATACCCTTATAATGTGGCAATAAACATAATTTAGATACACATTTGTGATATGTTGTGACTATTGTAAAGCCTATAGTCACATGATCATGCTACAATTAAATGTGACTATACACATTAGGTTGTGGCAAGCAAACACGCACTAAACGTTAGACACACATATTAACTTTTGTGACCATATGTATCGAATTTTGGTTACACTTAATCATGTATGTCTATGGTTTAGTGTGACCATATATGACATTTGGTCACACTGTTCAAGTGTGTGATATATATTTGTCACTTTTAAATGCATATCGTGACTAACGCTTCAAACTTACTTTTCAATTGTCACACATTTCAAATTCATATGTGGCTAAATATTCAGCAAAGAATAGCAGTCACGTTTAAATGATGTGTGACAAACTTGACTATATAATTTAGCCACATACGCAATTACTTCATGTGGCCATATATCTATTTTGGTCACAGTCTTCAATTGTGTGACATATATTTGTCACATATGTATATTTGTAGTGTGACTAATGTTTAAATCTGATTTGTATCTGTCACCCGTCCCAAATTAAAAGTGACTAAATGATCGAAAAATATTTACCAGTTACCCTCTGGTCACATAAATACACAAATGTGTGACAATAGAATTCCGAAATGGTCACACAAGTCAGATCAAGTGTGGCTGTTTATTTTATTCTGGTACATTTACTCACGTAAAAATGTTATCGTGTGACCGTTCAAAATCGACCATGTGTGACGAAAGGTCATTTTTGTACTAGTGCCACTTGGGGCTTTAGAATGAACTTGGAAAGGTTAAATGTGAAGTGCACTTGAGGGTCTATTAAATGTTCATTTAAAATCCGTAGTTCCTCAAACTCGTTTTCCAAACACTAGAGGTACTCAAACACCCATTGCAAGAAGTGAAACTGATGACGTGTAATTTCATATGCTTTTTAGGGGTCATTTAGCCTCTAAACCCATACATATTTGATCATATATTGCCCTAAATCGATTCTATTTGAGTTTTAGGTAGATGGTAAGTATTTGCTGGAAAAGGATGCATTTTGGGCTCGTCTGGATGGAAAATGAAGAAAAAACAAAGAAAACGCCAAAGACATCACAAGAAGGCCTCGTGACGAAGTCAAAGCCAAATTCATGAGGCCGTCACAATTGGAGTGTGAACACTCAGGTTTCGGAGAACGCCTTAAGCTGATGGCATCAAGACCAAGATTACCAAGGCTGGCGGCGTCACAACTTACAAGTGACCCCGTCACAAGCTGATTAAGACTATTACAACTTACGCACAAAGTATCTAATTTTGTTTTGGCCATAACTTTTTCATACGAACTCGGATTTAGGTGATTCAAAAGGCTACGCTACCAGGACTAAAAGATCTACAACCTGGTGGAAAAGGGGTTGTAATATCGTCACTCTTTGGAGCTGACGTCGTCACCTCGCACCGACTCATAATACGCTTATAAATAGAACTTTATAACTTCAGTTTTTGTAACCCCTAAACCCTAAGTCCGATTTTGGGGTTTAATTAGGTGTTTTTCCAGCAACTTAGGAGGTCTTAATCATTTTATAAACATCTTGTAATGGTTTTTTTATTCTATCTTAATTATGTCTTCAATTATCATTATTGTTGATGGTTCTTCATTGATTATGCTTGGCTAATTCACCCGATGTTTACTTAGGATTGTATGAAACTTGTTTATAATTAATTAGATTTTATTATTTTTCTTATTGGTGTTTATGTCTATCTTCATCAATTAAGGCGTGGCAGATTCAATAAGTTTAATTAGTTTTAGTTTATAATTTTGCTTTTTACTGTCTGTTGTTTAATGGTGTTTGCGTTAGGAGTTGGAAAACTGGCTAGGGAAAACTATACTAGCTCGAACATCAACTAAAACGTGTAGTTGATAACTTATATGTTAATTAACATAATATTGAGTATTTAATGTGAGTTAGTTATTGGGTGAGCTTGAAAAATCATATAGGCGTTGTTTACTTAGGCTAACCTACAGACGTGGGACTGACCAAACCACAACCGGTAATTAGGAATACTCCACACTACATTAAACAAGGATCGAACAATTCAGAAGGTAGAATTGGGTAGCTAGCAAAGGAGTAAGACATCCTAGGTAGATACGCTTCACTTACCTTGTAGATCCTTAATTTACTTTTATTGCATTTCATTTAGTAGTAGTTTAATTAGTTAAAACCAAACTCTTCCAAACTCGAGATTTTACTTGCTTTCAAATAAATATAAAAAAGACCAAAAATAATCTTCCTTCGACCCTTAGACTTATTTCGTCATACACTTCGAGCCTACCTCACTATTCCCTTAGAGAACGATCAATCCTCCATGTCTTGCTTATACTACACTAGAAAGGTTAGGTACTCTGCATATGAGGATTGTAAAACTTAGTGTGTTTACAATATTCACATCAAGTTTTTGGCGCCGCTGCCAAGGAATAGTCTAGGTTTCGATTTTTATTTTGTTTAGGTCTACTTACAAGATTCCTATCAAGTGAGATTTTTCTTTTTCTTTTGTAGTTTTATTTTAGTCTATCATTTTTTATGCTTTTGTTCATAAAACTTTTCCACTGACTCTTCCGTTCACCATTATGGAGAACGCGAATCCACCAAATCCGCGACTAGATTTTTACAAGAAGAAATATAATTTTAGTAATTTGGAAGTTAAAATGGTGGGATGCAATAATGAAAAAAGGATCTTATATATCACCTTGTAAGTACCATGAGAAAATAGACTAAGTGCATAAAACTTTTGAGGAAATCACCTTAGGAGCTCCATCAAACCCACAAAATACCTCATTTAGTGAAACCTATGCATCATATGAGCCTTCACCTAGGATAGATTTTTATGAACACCCTTCATGTTTAGGAACAACTTTTTTTAGTGAGGCCCTAAGTAAAAGCAACCTAGTGTACCAAATAATTGAGGAAAACTCCCTAGCAATGAGCCAAAAGCTGGATGAAATACTAGGTTTGCTTTCATCACTACCTAAGGAAACAATTGAGGAGGATTTAGCTGAATATGAGCACATTGAACAAAAGGACCTAGTTTTTAAAAATAATTACTTTGAATCTCAAGGAATACACGATGAATCCTTTAAGTAAATGGAACATATTAATCAAGTTATTGAGGAAGATTCTTATGAATCGTACTTAGAATTTGAAATGGCTAGAGAAAGATTTGAGAAACTTAGCTGCATGTTTGGCTTAGATTCTACCAAAACACATGATGAGCATATAGGTGGTCTAGACATGATGAAGGATGAGGTTAAAAATCCAAGCTCACTAAGTACCCCACAAGTCCTACCATCATTTGAGGCATACACATTGCGTGAGACTTATTCGAAAGAAGTAAAAGAGACAGGAACCCCGGTGGAGGTAGAACCTTTGTACCAAACGCAACTAGAAAAAATAGGTTTGAATACTTGTAGTTATAACATTTCCCTTAGTTCTAGGGAAGTTACTAGTGTTGAAGAACTGGAGCCTCAACCTAACCCTTACTTATTTTTCCATCCTTAGATATAAGTCTAGGAAACAAAAGAGGAATTGACCCAACCATCAATCCATATAGTCCAGGTAGTTTTAGGATGAAGGTTGTAGATCCTTTAGACATTCATACACCACCTTCACCTCAGGTGACATATTTCCATTCTAATTGTGTGTATCACCACTATCTCCTGCACTTAATCCTAAATGTAGGGAAAACATTCCCATTATCTATTAAATAAGGGTAGAGTTAGACTCGTGACTGGAACAAAAATAAACACTTCTCAAGAGGCAACCCAGGAATATTTTATTTACTTGCTTTATTTGCTTTTTGATTTTGTTTTTAGGAAGTTTGCATGCTAGTATTTGATTATGAATTGTTGCTTGATTGATTTTTATGCAATTATGCTTTCTTTTGCTTTTGAATTCATCACATTGGTGATTAAAGGTATTTTGCATGTAATAAGTGTAAGGAAGATCATATGTGGTTACTACAAACCTAAATTGATTATATGATGATTTATAGTTTAAACTCTTGGCATGTTTGTTTGCTTTATTTGTATTTTGATAAGGATTTATTTGATACGTTTTTAGGGGGTCATATAAGCCCTAAATTGTGTTTTTGTGGTCAAATATTATCTCAAATCGTTTCTTTTGTCATTTTAGGTACTTGGGACATGAATTCTGGAAAATGGAGCATTTTGGAGCATTTCGGACATTTTTATGCTCAAGAATGAAGAAAACCAAGAAAAGTCTAGAAATTACACCCGACGGCGTCAGGCTTTGGAGCTGACGCCGTCACCCTTTGAAGTTATGCGATGGTATTTTACACTAGGTGCCCCAGAAATGAAGTTGGAAGTTATAACCTGACGACGTCAAGTGTATTTTAAGCAAGGCCGTCTCGCTTTGTGCTTACACGAGACGGCCCAGAACTCCTACAATGGGATGGCGTCAGAAGCTATATTGGGTGATATGAAACCCTAAAAGCGGCGACCTGACAGCGTCAGGAATTATAACCTGACGCCGTCAGACTTGTAAATCTATATAAAATTTTCGATTTTTCATTCATTAGGATGAAACTTTTTAGTGTGTAACGAACCCTAGATGAATTTTCCAGCAACCTTAGGGTTTCCAAGCCCTCTTTTCTTTCATGTTCAATTGAAGATAAGTATTTCTTTTAATCATTCAATATGTCTATGTGTTGTTTGATTAATTGTTTATCTTTTCTTTACTTTAACATGCTAGCTTAGATATCTTAGTGTTTGTTTAGACATAATGAAACCTAGTTGTTGATTTGTTATTGATTGTTTGGTTGATTGACTAGCGTTAGGCTTAAGAAAACTGGCTAAATCTCCTATACGGTAACTAGCTTGAATGTCTTAAGAAACATAATCGGATGTGTATTACGGTTTTATTGATTGTATTTAATGCATGAGGGACTATTAATGAGGCTATGTTATGATACTAAACGTGTCGACATAAGAAAAGATAGAAACTCATAGGGTTGGGGAAGGCTGTACACACCCCCATGAATGGTATTAAGGAATACAATCCTTCAACTAAACAATCATGACAAATCAATAAATCAATAAGAGATAACTAGGGAGTAGTGAAATATAAGTAAACACATTTTCTCATCATAAGAAGTTCACCAATTTTATTTTCTTGTTATATTTATTTTATTTTGTTTAAGTAGTAATTTTGGGTTAGTTAACTAGCAACTAATTCTGCCCACTCTTCCAATACCCGAGATTTTACTTGATTTCATAAAATATAAAAATACAAAAGGAATCATCCCTCACCTCTAGACCTAGTTCAAGTAGTTTTCAATCCTAACGAAACTATTCCCCTAGAGAACGATCAATCCCCGGGTACTTGCCACTCACTATACTACACCGATCAGGTACACTGCCTGGAGGATTGCAAGCTTCTCAAGATCCCTTGAGAAGTAAAACTTTTTGTGAGTTTTGTAATCCCGCATCAAAGTTTTTGGTGCCGCTGCCGGGGAATAGTTATTGTTTAGGTTGAATTTTATTTTTATTAGGTCTACTCATTAGATTCCTTTCTAGTGAGATTTTTATTTTCTTTTTATTAGGATTTCTTTAGTCTATCTTTTTCTTTGTTTTCTTCATTTATAAACCATCTCGATGAATAACAATAACATTGATCATTTGATCCCTGTTATTCGTGTTTTTCGTCGAAGAGTTTTCCAACTACCCATTCTGGTCCCCGTAGTGGAAAACGAGAATCCACCTAACCTTTCACCTGGCCATCACTTTGGCAACAATTCTGAAATGGAGGAGTCCGACTACGACAACGACCATGAAAATGGCCCTTTTTACTATTCAGATTCCGATGAAGACATAGGTGATGGAGATGTAATTGATGAGGTTAGGAAAGAGGAGGAAATGGATCCTATGAAGTATGTTGATCCTAGGACAAGGATTGAGAAGGATAGCCTCTTTAACATGCAATTTCCTTGTAAGATCGGATATAGGAGTTTTGATGCCTACCTTAACTCATCTTTGCCTATGAACATAATTTCGCGTGCTAACTATAATAAAATCATGGTAAATGAGTTAGAATATCAAGGAAATAATATTGTTGCTAGGATTGAGCCATTGCACATGTTTGTAGAAAGTTTTGTGTATTTGGTTCATTTTATGGTTATGGAGAACTTAGGAGAATTCATTGATGATAAATTAACCCAAATCATATTTGGAAAACCTTTTAAATGGTTAACCAATCTTGATGAAAAACTTACGAATTGGTTGATTACATTTTTGAATGGAGATGAAGATTTTGTTTACTAAATGCCACGCTCGCAACCTAGATTTAAGAATCATTCAATTGAATCGTGCAATAGACTTCCCCCTATCGAGTTGTTGAGCGAAAACGACAAAAGGAAAGGACTCATATATTCTCATGAGAAGAATAAGAAATACTATCTTAGATGTCTTAAGCTCAATGATGACTATAAGAGAGATGACGCGATAATTAGATGGCTCACACTTGGGTATGTGAGCATAAGTGACACAAGGTAAGGTATGACTTTGAGTCTAGCTACAAGACTTGTAAATAAAAAAAGCGCTTCTTGGGAGGTAACCCAAGCTTTATTTTCTTTGATTGCTTGTTTATTTGTTTCCGTATGTATTTTTCATTCTTCTTATTCATTCTTCATGTCTCAAATGAACTTGTAAAAATGCTTTATTTTGTTTGTAACTACGTCTTAATTACATATAAAGGTATTTTGCAAAAGATAAGTGTAAAGGAAGCTCATATTTGTTTTAAAGAACGAATTGAATATAAACAATAATAATAAGAAATGAATATACATATTAATATTTGTTTGAGTCAAATGCTTGTATCGAGTCACAATGAATGTTTTGCAGGAATTCCAGGTCTTAAAACACAGGTTTTTCTAGAAATTTTCTGGAAATAAAAGATAAAATTCTGTCAGGATCATCCTGACGGCGTCAGGTATTACAACCTGACGGCATCCGGACCTTATTTTCTGAAAAATTTTTAGGTTTTGTTTTTCTGCCGGAATTGTAAAGTTTCGTAAAATCTTAAATATTTGAACTCTAGGAATCTGCAAACATTTATTTTGCAAGCATTATATCTTTATTCGCTTTCTAGGATTTACTTTTATATATAGTTTACCGCCGATTTTACGCGAGGTTTCATGTTTATTTTCTTTGTTGTTTAACAGTTTATATTGGACAAGAAGATGATTATATTTCTGGAGTGAAGCCTTACATATACATTTTCTTGGAGAAAGATTTAACCTTGTTACCATATTTTCTATACCGAGCAAATCAGGGGAGTACTAGTTTATTTCATTCTCATTTATTTTTACTTTTACATCTTTTAATTGAACATTGGGGACAATGTTCGACTTAAGTGTAAGGGGTAAATTGGGATACCTTAGAAACTACAACTTTGCTTGATTTTTATTTTGTTTAATAGTAGATGTGTAATAAAACTAAAAGAAATACTTGTTAGGGTAATTTTAGCACCAAATTTAATTTTTTTTTGCAACATTTAGGAGTGAATCTTTAGTCTTAATAAGCATCTCATGGATAGGAGTTATATGACTAGCACAAAAACCATACCACTAAAAAATTTCCACCCCAAAAATGTGAGGTTCGCCTTTAGATTTGTTAGAAAAAAGCATTTATCTTTAGTGCTTGTGAGTGTACCGGTAGTATTTAGATTCTAGAACTTGCGTTAGTGATGCATCCCGAGACCGTTAGTGAGACTACATTCGTGTAGTTAGGATTTATTATATGATAAGAGACATTAGGATAACCCTTGTTTTTAGCCTGTATTATAATTACATTGACTTAGAAAATATGAAACCCTAAAAATATTCTCTCCTTGGCGACTTCCCTATCCTTTAATTTTATAATCGGTTTTCATAAAATCTGACTAATCCTTTGTGTTTTTTTATTTCAAACTGATTTGATTAACAATTTCCATTCATTGTTAATCTTTCTTGATTGGTTTTGAGTTTAATTCACAAGATTTGAAGGTTTTTTGATAAATCGTTTTTTAAGGAATCGCTTTTTGGTTTCAACCGACTTTGGCCATAATTAAACATACTTAATCCTACGCTGGTCATTGAGGTTGCTAATTTGCTCAATCTAATATCCTGTTCTCAATTGGTCCATTTATTATAGTGGGCCGGTTGTTTTCTTTTTCATATTGAGCAATTGTTTGGTTAGATTTGGATTTATTTATCCTGGTTGGTGCATAACGTTATACAAATTCAGTCTTGAATTAGTATCATGGGACCAGGTTGAAGTGTTTAGTGCGTTCAATTAAAACCCCAACTTTCAGTTAGGGTTTTCTTTTGTTTTTGTTCCTTTGTTTATGGTTGCTACTACTATTTCATTCGTTGTTTTTTATTTGTGAGTGGGTTATTGTGATGGAGAAGGGGTTTCTAAACATTAATAACGCGTCTAAGGTTTCTGATGTGTTGGCGGGCATATCTGATGTTAGTGATAAGGGTTTTTTTACATCAACTAGTGCGACCAAGGATGTGAAGCTTGTGGGTAAAGTTGCTGGTAATGTATCGAACCATGGTGAGGAGAACATTGCATCGATCTTAAATAATTTTAAGGATTCTATGGATAAGTTGGGTGGCAATGTTAATGCTGATGCAAG
This sequence comes from Artemisia argyi, assembly GCA_030686995.1. Classification (NCBI taxonomy): domain Eukaryota; kingdom Viridiplantae; phylum Streptophyta; class Magnoliopsida; order Asterales; family Asteraceae; genus Artemisia; species Artemisia argyi. The sequence goes on along the minus strand of JARVZY010007503.1, from coordinate 6,693 downwards.
TGAGGTTTGTAATACTTCCAAAGTTGATATGAATGTTGATTCTGCTACGGGATTGGGTAAATCTACTCCTAAGGTTGGTATCGTTGTTAATGGTGATGGTAGTGTTAGTGGTGATTGTCCTAGTAATCAGCCTCCACGTGAATCGGCTGGTCCTATTATTCCTGACTAAGTGTGGATGATGGTGATATTAACTTGTCTATGTTAGTGGACAAGAATGTGTTTTCAGGTCCTAAACATCTTATTCAGCCCCAAAGACTTGTGGTACTAGTCAGGGCAAAGGTAATGTTAGTGGAAAGGAGCAATCGTTTGCTTCTTTGCTTGGTGCCAATAGTACTTCTCGTAAGGTGAATTTTAGGCAGATGGTTAATGAAGATCAGGTTCCTAACCATGATACTAAACTCCTTAAGGAGGCGATGGAACCCGTTTTAGGTCGGTACGAGAACACTCTTGTTGGGTACTTCTTAGGAAAAGCAAGTGACAAATTAGATTACGATACTCATCATATAAAACTAGAAATAAAATGAGTGACAAGCCACTTAATTATAAGGACAAGTCTTCTTACGTGTTTCTATTATCTATCTGTGTACGTGATTGCTATTCACTTATTTGTTCTCATTAGTTTTACTTTTATTATTTAATTAAATCTGTGTTAGTCTCTCAGGCTAAACCTCCGTTTATTAGATTAGGTTGTAAAACTAACTTAGATATTAAAATACTGATTAAATCAACTAGATATTACGTTCCATTAATAGTGTTCGGCACTCTACTTACCACTATATACATATTAATCGGGTACAGTGCTTGTTAAGTGTGTGTGTGTTAGTAATAAGTCGGCTAAATATAAATTTAAAACTTAAAAAGGCAAAATCACTCTATACTACAACGTGACACACAACACGCATCAACATCCAATTGGCATGATACTATTTGGGTAATAGTTGATCGCCTTGTGAAATTAGCTCACTTCATTCCTATGCGAGAAACGAATGATATGGAAACCCTTGCTAGGTTGTACCTCAAGGAAATAGTTTCCCGACATGGAGTGCCAATATCTATCATATCGGATCGTGATTCTCGTTACACGTCAAGATTTTGGCAATCTATGCAAAAGGCCCTAGGAACTTAGATAGACATGAGTACGGCATATCATCCTCAGACCGACGGTCAAAGTGAAAGAACTATCCAAACACTCGAGGATATGCTTCGAGCATGTGTGATAGATTTTGGAAAAGGATGGAAGAAACACTTACCGTTGATCGAATTCTCGAATAATAATAGTTATCACGCTAGCATTAAGGCAGCACCGTATGAAGCACTTTATGGACGTAAGTGCAGATCCCCTGTCTGCTGGGCCGAAGTTGGAGAAGTTCAACTTACGGGACCAGAGATAATCCATGAGACTAATGAGAAAATAGTTCAAATCTGACAACGCTTACAAGCTGCAAAGGATCGGAAAAAGAGTTATGCCGATATAAGACGTAAGCCATTAGAATTTCAAGTCAGAGACAAGGTTATGTTGAAAGTTTCACCTAGGAAAGGTGTCTTTCGTTTCGGAAAGCAAGGAAAGCTTAATCCGAGATACATCGGACCATTTAAGGTTTTAGAACGAATTGGTCCGGTGGCATACCGACTTGAATTACCGTATGAACTAAGTAATATACACGACACGTTTCACTTCTCCAATCTTAAGAAGTGTTTATCAGATGAATCACTCATCATTTCTATGAAAGAGCTTCAATTGGATGATAAGCTCAATTTATAGAGGAACCAATCGAAATCATGGACCGAGAGGTCAAAAATCTAAAACATCACCGGATTCTTATCGTTAAGGTACGTTGGAACTCTAAAAGAGGACCAGACTATACTTGGAAACGAGAGGATCAAATCCATGCTAAATATCCTCATCTATTCTCACCCTCGCCCACTAACCCTAGCTAAATCTCGGGTCAAGATTTTCTTTTAGGATGGGAGACTGTAGCAACCCACTAACTTCCCCACTAGCTCCCCTTAGGTTAGCAAAGCCTTAATAACTTAACTTAGGCCCTCACTAAGTACTATCTAGGTTAGATATGCCTATAGCTATTTCTCGAGTGAAAATTTTGCTTTATAACATTACTATTACCTATCTAACCTCTAGACAAGCTCACGTATCCACCTATGCCAAACATGACTATGTTTACTTCATGTAAACATCCCGATATGTCAAGTCAAGGTTACAAACACATTTTCACTAAGTAAAATATCACTCTAGTACACTATACTCATTAGAAAACCCTAATTGCACCTATGTGTTTCTGGTTAAATTTAAAACGCTAATTGCTTATCTGAACTAGCTTGAAAGTGTTCAAGGCTTAGGTATGAGTTACATTAGCAACTTTAGGATATATTAGACTTCCTAGATCATAGTACAACTCCCTAGAGCCTAGGTACAAGTCCCTTAAGCACAAAACCTAATTAGGTTATAACTTCCCGGAACTAGGTTAAACTTTCCCAAATCTTTACCATAAGCTACCACCACTTAGTATAAGCCTCCTAGGAATTAATCTTAGTCACTAAACACTCATAGAACCCTAATCTAGGCACTAAACCCTAGGAAAAACCCTAAACTCTCACTAGACAAAACTAGGTTATAACTAAACCTAACACCTAAACTAAGCTACCTTAGCACCTCAAATACTTCAATCAAGCACCCTAGCACCTCCACTAGACCTAGCACACACCCTAGAAAGCATGCAAGGAGGTGGATCACCTCCTTGTCACCACCTTCACTCGTTAGGGCAACCATAGCCACAACCAGCCTAGCAGCCCCCTAGCTGCCATGTAGCTCATCCTCATCACCCTTTAGGTCCTCTACTTCACACCCTAGCTTCCATGATTCAGCCTCTCCCCCCCCCCTCAACACCTCACCCTTCTTTTCTTGCTCGCTACTCCATACAACCCTATAAATAGCGACCCCCTCCCTTCCATTTCATTCCACACCTCTCTCTCTTCTTTACCTCACACACTTCTGTAGAAAGACCCTAATAATCCCTAGGAATCGAGTACTAAGCCTTGATCCTTGTCGAGTTAAGTTTTTAGCCGAGAAAACCCTAGAACCCACGTTAGAGTTCCCACGACCAAGGTAAGCTTTACTTTTGATCCTAGTAGCCTTAGTACTGATATAGAACGCCTACGATATGCCTTAGAACCTTTAGAGTAGCCTTGACCATTTTCATTTTGAAACCCTAGTTTTATATATTTATGTTTTTATATGCTAAATTGCCTTATTATGTGCTATAATCTGAATTAGATGACTTAGATGAACACATATTAGCTTTACATAAGCTAAGAAACTTAGTTGTTTCATAAAAATATAGTTTACTTGATTTTAGGACTAATTTTGCAATAGTTTTCGTGCATAAGGGTATATATGGTAAATTTCTGAAAATATGAAGTTTAGGGACTGTTTTTGACATTTCTTAGAAGTTATAAGAACAAGGACCCTTTTTGTAAAATTTTAAAACCTTAGGATAAAAAATAAAATAAGTTATAAACTTATAAGGACTAGTTTTGCAAATATTGTTAAGATTAAGGGTATAAAGGGTAATTATTGAAAGTTAGTGTAGTTTAAGGACTATTTTTGCAATTTCTTTAAAATATATAAGCATAGGGACTAATTATGTAAAAGATAGAAAGTTATATGTTTAAATGTTATAAGTTTATAAGTTTAGGGTAGAAAGTGTAAATATGTAAACTTGAAGGGTATAAACGGACTATTTTCATATAAAGTATGAAAACCTATTTTGAGTTAGAAACATAACACAATACTAGGGAGCTTCATGTGAGGGGTATCATGTGGATATTTTGTTTTGACGAGTTTGATGTGTTTACGACTTAAAGTGCCCTGGCTCCTGAAACGATTATTGCATGACCTCTGAATTATGATAGCCTGAACGGTGTTATGTTATAACTAAAACTTAATAACAACATAACTCAATAGTAGGGAACTTCATGTGAGGAGTATTAACTTCTGAATTATGATGGCCAGAACAGTATTATGTTAATAACATAATACAATAGTAGGGAGCTTCATGTGAGGAGTCTTGTACTTCTGAATTATGATGGCCCGAACGGTGTTATGTTATATCTAGAAACCTTAAGAGTGATTACTTAAAAACCTAGACTAAGACTTGACATATACACACACACCCCTACACTACCCCAGGATACGTGAGTTAGCTGTCTAAACTCTACCCTACTTACCTTAGACCCAGGTGAGTTTTCATAGCCTCACTTTTAAATGCTTTACAACCCTGTGAGGGGGATACATACTTTAAATCGAATACAAGTCTTTTTATTTGGTTGTTGCACGAGTAAACTATCTACCACCCCTACATATAAAAATTCATGAATCTAATCGCTTGTGATATTTTACACAAGTGAACGCGAATATAATTGATAGATCTATTGGAGTTTGACAACTCCCGTTGGTACTACCTCTCTCTGGAGGGTACCAATAAGTATTATATTTGAACCCTATAAAGGATTAACTTTGGCAAGTTATCCTTTCTCTCTGTCCCATCATGGTATGTTCTGCAGACTCCCTGATCTGGACCGTTAATGTGTGATCCATGAGCTTAGTGCAATATACCCGCTATCTCTAAACTTTTCCACACATAGGGTTTAAGCTGAACCCTGTTGAACTTGTATTCACACACTCTATCTACTTAAACCTATGACTCTCACTCAACATTCGTGTTGACTCTTTAAGCATGTTATTCCTAGGTAATTGAGCTCTTTAGGAACCCTGGCACGGAGGAGTACTGGACATAAGGACGTCCAGAATAGTTATCATTCATCTGTTTTGCCTTAAAACGTATCTTAAGGGACCTCTCTTTTGGTAAAAGTATATCTTTTACTGTAAAAACTCTGATGAATAAATGAATGATAACACCTTTTTCAAAAACGTCTCTTTTCGAGTCGTTTTCTATTATCTTGTCTTTGTTTCCATGAAGTAATACCCCAAACACTAAATCCGCTGCGATATGTGAAAATGAGGGTGTTACATATGCACTCGTCTTTAGTGCATTATTGTTATTTGTTTAAACCCTTAGTTAGTTGTCTAATTGATTACTTGGTTGCTAAGTCGAGTCATATCTTGTACATATTGTTTTGGGATGATTGAGACTCATGGGTAAAAGTACTAGTGTTATGGAGTAATGGGGAAGAACATCATTTATTACCCCCATATACGCGTTAATGTTTTAAAGTACTCCAAGTGTTTCAATTATCTTGATTCGAGTCTTTATTTTTAATTACGTAAAATTTCAAGTGTAAGGGGAGGAACCGAGCCCCCTTGATGTATTATTTGGATGGTAGGGCAAGAGTGTATGAAAAAAAATTGAAAAAATTAAAAAAAATGAAAAAAATAGAAAGTAGAAAAAACGTACGGACTACCATCCCGTTTCTTTTATTTTTATGTTGGTCGTGATTAGCTTACGTTGAGTCGAGTCTTGGCTTAGCAACGCCACATTGTATATGTAATTGATTAAGATAATTGACTTGCCACTAGTAAAATATCTCTTATCCAACAAACCGTGTTTTTTCATACCCTATACCTAACGTTATAACCCTTTGAAAGACCTCTTTGATAGTTTATCCTAGGTGCATACGCCAAAGTGGTGCAGGTTTGATCCTTTCCCAAGCCTATGGTAATCTATTTGATATGACAGGTAGTGAGAGATATTTTTTCCATTTCCATTTGTGATATATAAACTTATAACACTCGAGAGATGAGAGTATCCAAACACAATATGTGAGGTGCTAGTATATAATTTCTGTAGTTGTTTCAACTAAGGTAGAACAATTATTCGTTGTAATTACTTTTATGTTAATGTTAAATGACCCCTAACTTGTATTTTAATTGGTATAAAAGATCATTTGCTTGAGGACAAGCAAATCCCAAGTGTAAGGGTATTAGATAAGGATTTATTTGATACGTTTTTAGGGGGTCATTTAAGCCCTAAATCATGTTTTTATGGTCAAATATTACCTCAAATTGTTTCTTTTATCATTTTAGGTACTTGGGACATGAATTCTGGAAAATGGAGCTTTTTGTACGTTTTTATGCTCAAGAATGAAGAAAACAAGAAAACCAAGAAAAGTATGGAAATTACACCAGACGGCGTCAGGCTTTGGAGCTGACGCCGTCACCCTTTGAAGTTATACGATGGAATTTTACACTAGGCACCCTAGAAATGAAGTTGGAAGTTATAACCTGACGGCGTTAGGTGCATTTGAAGCAAGGTCGTCTCGCTTTGTACTTACACGAGATGGCCCAGAACTCCTACAATGAGACGGCGTCAGAAGCTATCTTAGGTGATTCGAAACCCTAAAAGCGGAGACCTGATGGCGTCAGGAATTATAACCTGACGCCGTCAGACTTGTAAATCTATATATAATTTTCGATTTTCATTCATTAGGGTGAAACTTTTTAGTGTGTAACAAACCCTAGATGAATTTTCCAGCAACCTTAGGGTTTCCAAGCCCTATTTTCTTTCATGATCAATTGAAGATAAGTATTTCTTTTTATCATTCAATATGTTTATGCGTTGTTTGATTAATTGTTTAACTTTTCTTTACTTTAACATGCTAGCTTAGATTTCTTAGTGTTTGCTTAGATATAATGAAACCTAGTTGTTGATTATTGACTGT
>JARVZY010000779.1:0-30236 GCA_030686995.1 Artemisia argyi | reverse complement strand
GCAAATGCCAGGGATTCTCATTTGATTAGCAAACAACTGTATGTGTTATTTCATAGAGAGACAATGGAGGCGGAGCAGGCTGTGGTTGATCTAGAGATGCGTTGTGCCCATGCGGCAGAAAAAATCCGTAAGAAGAAAGCTTATATTATAGAATTCGAAGCGGTAAATGGCATTGAAGTTGCAAATGCCGTTACTTATTTGAAGGAAATGGTTGGGGTAGAAGAGGAACAAGAGGCTCTTTTGAAGACAATGCTGGTGAATGCGCAACGTGCTGCTCGTCAGAGGCGTCGCTATATGGCAAAGGTCTATAACCAAATAACGGGATGAAGTGGGAAGGGTTTGCTTTTCTTTGTTGGTCTTTTGGTTTGCATAAGTCTTAACAATATCCTATCTAGTTTCTGGTTTGCATAAAACCGTATGTGTAATGCTTAGTTCTAATAGTATGTGTAATAGTCTTAACAATATCCTATCTACTTTCTGGTTTGCATAAATCTCATGTATTTAGTTCTAATAGTATGTGTAATGCTTATGTGTGTTTGATTAATTATATGTCTAACATAAAACCGTATAAAATAAATGGCAAAACCTTGAACAATAATCAATAAAAACAAGCAAGAAGCAAGTACCATTAAGTTCTTATACTGCAAATAACCTCAATAGTAGCAAACGAGCATCACAAAAAATATAACATGACATTTAAACAACATTATTTTCATCTACTACGGGTCACCCAAGTTAAACTATTCGTAGCTCCAATCCATTTCATCATATTGATGCGAACTTGATGTTCCATATGTTGATGGTTGTATCGAACCTGAGGTTCCATACGTTGATGGTTGTCCCCAACCTGATGTTCCCGCCATTGATGGTTGTACCCAACCTGATGTTCCCTCCATTGATGGTTGTCCCCAACCTACTGCTCCCCCCATTGAGGGTTGGACCCAACCCGATGCTCCATCCATTGATGGTTGTACCCAACCCGAAGTTCCCGCCATTGATGGATGTACCCAACCTGAGGCTCCCTGATTAGATGTGCCCTCCATCGATGGGTGTTGCCAAAATGAATTTCCCAACATCGATGGCTGTTGCCAAACTGCGTTTCCCACATTTTCCTGGAAAAAACATTATTTAAACAATGGTACTCTAATTTACAAAAAATATTATTTTGAATAAGAGAATACAATTCAATTACATTTCTTTTTGGCAATGGTTCCATGCATGATTGACGCATGTGTCCAACTTTCCAGCACCTTGTACACGTTACAGGAGTTGGTACTTCTCCTTGAGATGCAATACGGTTTTTGTTTTTTGGTCTCCCTGATTGTTTTCGAATCACACCTGGTGGCTTCACAATTTGCAAGCCATCCGGTTTCTCCCATTCGGATGATTCTCCTACAGGGTAAACCAATCCTTGGTATGTCCCTTTTAGCATTGTTGTTTTAAACCAATACCAGACCAAATGATTACAGTCTCTTTGTTTAAGAAATCTACTAACCGCTATCGTATGACCGCATGGTATACCGGAAAATTGCCATTGACAACAAGTACATGTCCAATTATCTAGATTCACAGTATGTTGCTTTCGAAAATCAACCACCTGATAAAGTATGTTAGCTTGAATACCTGTGACAATCCAATTAGCGCTTTTCATCATCCTGTCCTTTAGTTTTGCAGCAGCCCAGTCGCTAAGTTCCCCCTCTACCGCATCTAAAATATTTTTCACATAATAAATTATTTATCAAATTGTATAAAATTCAAATTACATTATAAAAAATGAAGGTTACCTTCATATTTGTCTTGACGTTCACAAAACCACCTTTGTAACAGCCCTCTATACCACTCCATTAGCCTTGTTATTGGTTCTTTTCTCACATCCCTTGTTAATGAATTTACCGACTCTGCGCTGTTGGATGTCATATAGTTGTACCGCTTAGCCGGACAATATGCCCTAGACCATCTCTCTACGCCAGCTTCAATAAGTTTATTGTAAGCTTCTGGTTTATATGCTTGAATAGCAGAAAGCGAGCGGTGAAAATCATCCTTAGCGTAATTTTTGCATGCCTTCTAATACAAAGCCCTCGATTTTTTACTCGTTCCCAAAGCACAATTCATCATTAGATGTCTACAACAGAACCCATGAAATGAATTTGGGAAGACTGTTTTACAAGCTAGTCCAATGGCATAATGTCTATCAGAAATGATAGCCAAATCCTCAACTTCCCCAATGCAATCTTTCAAGCATGACAAAAACCATGTCCACGATTCCCCGGTCTCACCTTGTGAAACACCAGTAGCAATCGGTACAATCTGGTTGTTACCGTCCATTCCAACGGCAAGCAGATTTGTTCCAAGATACTTCCCTTTAAGATGCGCCCCATCAATTATGATAAGTGGTCGCAAATGTTGTAAGAAAGCTTGAATCTGTCGGACCCAAGAAATTATCAATTAGTAGTTGTTTGTATAGAAAAATACATACTCATATACAATGAACCATATCTACAAAGACTAATAGCAAAGATCAGTAACAAAACACAACAAACAGATTTATCTACAATGAACATTGTGTTTATACATGCTTACCGCAACACCAAAGCCGACAAAACACATCTTAAAGTGTCCTTCATCATCCGTATCAATGAGTTACCGTACCATCATTTGCCATCTCCAAGTTATAAAAATAGTACGGTAATCGATCAAACGATTTCGCAGGACAACCTGTGAGAAGCTCCAATGCTCGATTTTTTCCAGCCCATGCTTTTTTATAAGAAATGTCTATATTGAATTGTTCAGCAAAATCATCTTTTATATCTCGTGGCCTGTAGATTCGACTGCTGTCTTTCAGTTTCGGTGCGATCAAACGTGCCAACAGTTTTATGGTAGCATTACGGTGGTTAGGAAGAAGTTGTGTTTTGGGACAAGTGTGAACATCGTTGATTGTTCCTATCCTCCATTTAACACTATTTTTTATCCTTGACGTAACTATTTTCCAATCGCACCCCTGATGAAAACAAACTACATCGTACCTACCCTTATCAGACTTTCTAGTCCTAAATTGTCTTCCATCTATTAGAGCTTTCTTACCAATTTCAAACATGCACCAGTCTTTATCATCAAATTCATCACCTGATTTAAGGATACGAGAGCTATTGCTGTTGAAATCCATGATATCCAGCTCCTTAATGATAGGTAATGGTTGATCGGGAATAGGAGGCATATTTTCAAAAGTATTTGTTTGTTCCCATTTATGCACAAATTGTTCATTTGAAGATGAAGTAGGCCCATAATTTTTAAATTGTTCATTTGAAGATGAAGTAGGCCCATAATTTTTGATAAATTCCTGATTAAATTCGTTGTAGTTTTCAATAGGTTCATCTTTTGGCATTTGAAAATCATTGTTAAAATTTGTTGGTTCAAAATCATTAGTAAATAATGAATCATTAAGGTCAAAATCTAATGTCTTGGAAGAAGATGGTTTTACTTTTGCCTTTACCTTTTTGACAAACTTTTTAATAAAAAGTTTAGGCAATGCAGCCTTTGGTCTACAAATTTCGGTAGCAAAAAATTGAACATCCTCATCATCAACTATGTTGACTGGACCATGTGCCATTTTGTAATAAAAACTTAAAACAAATTCGTTGTTAAGTTTGAACTTTTTATTAACATAGGTAACTAACCTATCGTATGTAACACTCTTCATTAGTGAAACACCATAACTGGAGCCATCTTCGAACACCAAATATACACCAAATTTATTATCTAAAGCACTCATATTTTTTGTTGGTACCTTGCAATAGGTTATTACATACATGCATATGTATGTAATAATGTGTTTATATATAGTTTTCTGGTGGTCGAGCAGTCGAGCAAATACATGATCTAGTCGAGCAAAAAAATTGGCGGGAAATCTTGGCGCCATTTATTTTGGCGGGAAATTATGGCGCCATTTTTAGGTGTACCATCACATCACATTTATTAAAAGTACATATCATTTATTAAAAATACCTACCACTTATTAATTTGCCATAAATGTTTCCAACTACCTAAAGACATTGTAGTAAATGTTTCATCTACCATATATTAAATTGTAATAAAGGTTTCATCTACCCTATATTAACTCTTTGAAAAAGTCAACGCTCGACTAGCAAATGCTCGACCGGCGATGTACTTTATAATTTGCTGGTCGAGCGCAAAAAAATGGCGCCAAAAATTCCCGCCAAAAACTCCTATAAAAGCATACACAACTACTTGTCTATATGAGGGGAAAAAAACACATACAAATTGTAATCATGAAGATGGCAAAATATGAAGCTTTTGCGTGTCCATGTGGAAACGGAGATGTCGTTTTGCGACAATCACAACGACCCCATACATATGGTCAATTGTACTACGCATGTCCTCTATCAAAGGTTAATAATCAAATGTTTTGTTATAAATAAATAAATAATAATATGTTATTTGTTGAAATTAATTTTCTTTATGCTTTAACAGCCTGGTACAGACGATCACGGATGTAAGTTTTTCATATGGAAAGAGGAACGAATCCGTCTAATGACTGGAGGACCGCCAACACCAAACTCTGCAAGCCCGTCAACACCTACAAGGTATCCTGTAGGTCCGTCAACACCTACAAGGTATTCTGCAGGTCCGTCAACACCAAGTGGGGAATGCTCAAACTGCAAGTTGTTGTCTAATGAGTTAATGGTACTGAAGACAACACTAGAGATGTACAGGCATCCAGAAAGACACACGGATGCATCAGCTGTACTACTTGAACAGCTCTATGATAACTTGGGAAAACTACGTTTGTAATAATTAGTATTTTTATTTGGTTTATTAGTACGTAATAATTAGTATGTTTAATAATTAGTATGTTTAATATTAGTATGTTTGTAATTTTTAACTAGCATGAATAACTAGTATGTTTAATATTAGTTTAATATTTGTTGTTTTATTTACCTTCTTAACTGGTCGAGCAGTTACTAGTCGAGCTCGACCAACGGCGCTCGACTTGTAACTGATCGACATACGGCGCTCGACTTGTAACTGCTCAACCGGCTGTATACATATTAGGAATGACATATGTACTACATAAGTTAAAACAAGTGCATTAAAAACAAGATCAACTTACATAAGTTAAAAAAAAAAAAAAAAAAAAAAAAAAAAAAAAAAAAAAGGATTACATAAGTTAAACTTAAAAAAATTAACATCAGCTCAAACACAAATTACACAACCTCAGAAATTTGTAACACTTGATCTTTGTAGTAAACCCTCACCAAATTTCTTATCGTAATGTTAAGGTAATTGCGGTCAGATTGTTTTGGTGAAAACACAGAAACATTTTTTAGCACCAACACAGATCCAACGGTAAGCACCTTTGCAAATAACTCATCCTCAAGGACTTTGTGATGAATTGTGCCTGAGGGTAAACCTGAAACATATTTTAGTGTTACAGTGAGATCACCCAAAACATTCAAAGTACAAGACTTGATCATCGCAACAACTTTCTCAACTTTCCCTCTGTTGAGAAATTTTTTGATATCGGCAAAAACACCAATCAGCATCCCGTCCCTATCATTAATAAAATCAGCTGCGTTAACCCATGGAGAACTCTTAAAATCAGAATCATCGACATCATGAACCACCCTCCTTATATATTCTTGTGTCATCATCACAGGATCAACACCTTCTTGAATATCAGAAAGTTTGCGTCTCTTCGCATCTTGAACAATACCTGCAGGACCAGGTATTTTCATAACATTTTGAACTGGAGGAACTACGTTCTGGCTGGTGGCGGAAAGTCGAAGATCGGAGTCGTCTATGTCAAGCAATAGTTCCCATTCATCATTTGATGGTGAATTCATTTTCTATTTTTTTTCAACTAATAGTAGGAACTACATATGTTATGAGGGCATATGTTATGAGGACATATTTATATTGATCATCTACCTCATAACATTAAATGCACCATCTCCCCAACCACTGGTCGATGGGTCGAGCAATATATGGGTTGAGTTGAGCAATACAAAATGTTAAAAACTATCAACTTATTGGTGTTTTTTGTATATCTTAAACATTTTCACTTGTAATCAAAGTAGAACGTCACAACATCAACATTATAACACATACAGAATACATAATACAAATGTTAAAATATGATACTACATAGAACATTATGAGTAAATCTAGTCATAGTTTGTGTTTCACCAGTATACGAGAGAAAAGAGTAAATGTTTGGATTTTTCACCAACACACAGCCACTACACATCCAGAAATAACAAATGTTTACTGGGTAAACCCTTTAGGAATTGGAATCTTGTATTTCCAGAAAAAAGCTGTCAAATGCTCACGGTATGCTAAAGCGGCTTGATCCAGTTTCCTGAAATTAAATGGCCTGTTTTGGGACAACCTGTTTAATAGTATAATGACCCAAATGCCACAATCCCCATACAGGCCACCTTGTTTAGTGGTGAGTGTTTATTCACTCACTATTGTATGGCTAATTATCAACCCAAAACGACTATTTGAGCTAACAAATGCCAAGAAAACACTTGTTTTTGTGTTGTGAATGTGCAGGAACGGATTTATCAATTAAAGACGAAAAATCACATGAATACCAGAAAAACGAGCATGAGAGTAGAAGTTGGTCAAAAAGTCAAAGCCGGGGATCTAAAAGTCAACTACAGTCCTTCATCTATTCAGACTTGGAAAGATTAGTCCCTGAAATTTATTCAACCCTTGGAGTTTGAAAGTTAACACAAATGGTCCTTGGATTTCAATATACCAAATCTGAAAATACAATATATATAGCCTGGTCCAATTTGTTTTTACAAATCCAATTCCATTTTTAATCCACAATAACTAAAGGCCCATTCCCACAAGCCCATCACTAAACCCTTTTTGACCCGAGCCCATTTCTACCCTCGGTCAACCTCAGTCAACACACAAATATTAAAACCAAACGCACCATTTCTTATTTTACCCCCATTTCCCCCAAACCCATAAAACCCCCAATTATGAACCCTAATTGCACAAGTGCCCAAATTGGCTCGAACCACTTTAAGCCACACCAATTAACTATTAAATACCAGTCATTAGAGCTTCTAGAAGCCCTCACGTGATGTATCATGTGTCAGAGAGAATGAGATGTGAAGAATGACACTTGGCAGGGTATAATTGGTGGGAACACATCATTTTTTGAGCATTGGATTCGGTTTCTAGAAGCTGACAAGTCAGAGAATGTAAGAGAGGACAGATGGAAGAAGCTAATTGGTCAGGCCACATCACTGATTTGATCCAAGGGTTGTGATGAATTGAAAGAAGCACAAATCACATCTGATGGCTAATAAGGGATTAAAAGAAGCACAATAGTGGCTCGGATTGCCAGCGTGGATTCAGACCCCAACTCCTCACTCTGCTTCTATAAATAGTGGTAGATTTTTAGCTTAAAGGGTGGAGTTTTTAGGCTAGCTAAACTCTGCCAATTTGTATTTTGAATGTACTTAGTTTAGATTACTTGTAATTTCTTTTAATTTCAATGAAATTTCTTTTATGTTTAATCAACTAAGCTTATTATTAATACTTTTTCTGCTTATTACTCAGTTCTTATTTCAGTCTCATTAATTCATTTCCTTTCAAATTTCTTTAATCTTCAAATCTGTTTTCATTTCATTTTAACTAGTTTTATAAAATCAGAAAATCAATAAAAAAAAATAGAAATAGATTTGTGGTATTTAGCTTTTAAATAACCTGAAAATTTGTTTGTACATCTCATTTTAACTTTTCATAGTTTGGGAGAAAGTTGTTTACAGTTTTAATTTCCATAAGTACATTGGTCAACCAAAGTCAAACTGACTTTGAATCTTTGGAACCTGAGGAGATTGAGATAAGCTGAGACAATTGGGGAAGGTTTCAGCCTATCTTAAAGATAGGCTAGCAAAGAGAACTCCCTCTGTTTAGCTGAGGGAGATAAGTTGGTAAATTCTGTTTTCAAGTTCTGCATTAATAGTATCTGTTAAGTTTTGAGTTCTTAGTTTGCTTAATTAGAACTGTTTCATTGGTTTGAGTATTGTAGTTCATGTCTTATGCTATTGTAGTTCATAGTTTAATTGATCATAGTTTAATTTGTTGCTTAGATCTGTGTATTGAGAGCTTCATTAGTGTATCTGTTATATTGTGGATCTGCTTATGTTGCATCTTTGATTTCTGTAGTATATTTAGATTCAGTAGCTTTTGTGTGTTGATTTAGGTTCTATCATTGTTAGTTCAGCTATTCTGTTTATTGATTTGATAGCTAGTAGCTCATTGCACCATTCCATTGTTGTTACTGAATGATAAGGTATTGTTTGGCTCTACTGATTGCTGTGTCTAGCTGTTGTTATTTTGGAGTTTGAGCTTCACTTTCTATTCATATTAGGTAAGTGTTACTCAGTATTGGCATAATATAGTAGATTAGTTCATTAAAAGTCAAGGTTAGGTTTCAAATCTTTTTAACTGTTGTGATAAATTGAAACAGTTAGAGTAAGCTGCATAAGTAGTTAAAATTTAGATCTAGTTAGCTTAATTTAGAGTAACTGTAGCTTAAAATCATTTGTAGAAGTGGAATTTAGCAGTAGAAATTGGATTTAGTCAAATGCTTGTAGTAAGTAGAATAGTAATTGTTTCAGTTTTCATGTGCATAGGCTGCTGATCTTATTTCTTTAAGAGTTTCACATGATTGAATCCGAGAAGGGACTTAGTTGTTGGATGAACTCAGTTGAGTAGAATAGCCTTTGCCTCTGTCTTATTTCATTTGTTAGTTAATTAGGTGAACATTGTTTGGTCTGATTAGTCATAGTGTAGGTTCTGTTTGCCGTTAAGATATATTGGACTGCATTTGATAATCTGTACCTATATCTGAGTTTATTAGTTTTTTTTTAAGCTTCTTATTAGTTGGATTTAGAATTGTGGGTAGTCATTTTGCTTCTGTTTCAGCTGTGCTATTTCTGCTTATGTGATTTGAGCTTTTCTTGTCAGCGTATTGATTCATTAAAGTTGCTTTAGTGAGACTGTTGACTGCTATTGTACTTAGGCTTGCAGAATTTGTGTTATAGATTGTTATTGCTTATTGATTGATGTTCTGAGTAGTTATGCAATAGTATTAGAATTGTGATTCACATCTTTGCTTCTGTTCTGCCTTTGCTTATTCTGCTTTCATCTGTGAGCTTTATTATAGCTTATTACTTTTGAATTGAGCATCTGTTGAAAATCTGAGTTTCTAATTGAGCATATTTTGCATTCTCTGAGTTCATTGCATCATTGTCATCTTGAGTTTCAATTTTCAGATTAATTGGATCTCAAGTGCTTAATAATAAGCACTTGAGATAAGCAGTTTTTGCTAAATAAGCAGTTTAGTTTTTCTAATTCTTTTCAAAATTTTATTTTAAGTTCTTTTTATTATTTTAGAATTTCTGGAATTTTTCCAGATTTTTCCAACCCTTTTTACTATTTTTCTTATTTTATTTTGATTTTTATTCAATTTTTAAATAGCTTTAAATAGCAAAAATCTATAAAAAATTAGAAAAGGCTCTGAAAAATACAAAAATATTTTTAGAAATTCTTTTATAATATTTTAGAATTTTTAGAATTTAATTTTCATTTTTCTAAATTATTTTTCTATTTTTCTTTATTTTTAATTCATTTTTAATTCCAAAAATAGGAAATTAATTCTAGAAAATAAATAAAAAGTAAAAAAAATATTTTTCTTTTTCTTAAAATTCTTTTTATTAGTTTAAGATTTTTAGAAAATATTTCCAAGTCCGTAGGATCATTTTTCGATATACGTTACGTTTTAAATTTTGCGGTTGCGTTTCCGTTTTTACGTTTTTCACTTTTGTGCATAATTAGCTTGTAATCTTTGCATATATCATACTTGTTTGTGAATACGTGAATTATTTGATTTCTATTTTCACTTTCTCACTTTTCAATTTACGATTTCACGAATCGATATTCGCGATTCCATTCGCCTTCGTTGGGAAATGACTCGGGTGATCCGTATTTTACGCGGATCACTTCGATACTATACTATTTTATATATAATTGGTTTTCACACAAATCAATTTTTGGCGCCGTTGCCGGGGAAGGCCGAAGTGAATTTTTGAATATCTTTTTGAAAAATCGTGTTTTGTTAAGCCTTCCTCTATTTTGTATATATATCTCTATAAAAATTGAAAAATCAAAAACACTTTTCCTAAAGTGTTTTCAAAAATACCAAAAAAATAATAAAAGTTACAGCCTCGACTCGATCGAAAGAAAGGGCGTTGTAAACCAAAAAAGTCTCACAATATAACGAAAACGTAATTTAGTTGTTTATCGGATTATTTCAATTACTACAACCGAATAAGCGGGAAATACGGAAGCTGAGACATTAAATCGCTAGCTGAAGAGAGATCCATTCTTCTCTCCCGTCCCGTCGCGAGCGGTTTTGAAAGAAACGGTTTTCGATTAACATTACGTCTTAAGAAAAGAAAAACAAAATAAATAAAAAGTTTTCGTGAAAAATATAAAAAAAAAAAAAACAAAAAACAAAAAGATTTTCTTTTCTCTTTTCTTTTTGTTTTTGCTCGTGGTGTATGCACACCCGTTCTTCTTTTGAGAGTCTTACGTCTCTGTTCTCTAACCCCGAGCGGGTTTTACGACATACGAGTCGGGTTCATTTCCTTGACGACGAGGAGATGAACCAAAATGAACACAACGGACCCCCGCCGATGGGTGGTCCGCAGCATAATGTTATCCCGCCGATGGGACAACAACCGGCATTTGATCCACGTCCGATGGAAGAACAACTCCAATCACCATTCAATGGTGTGAGGAGAGCTATTGTGATTCCGGACATCAATGCCAACTTTGAGATCAATCACGGATTACTCAATTTGATCACGGGTATATCCTTTCACAGGTTCGATCACGAAGACCCCTATGCTCACATCAGAAATTTCACCGACATCGCTGAGACGATTAAAATGAACCAAGTTCCTCACGATGTGGTGAAATTGAAGTTATTTCCTTTCTCCTTAAAAGGAGCAGCCCGGACTTGGCTGGAAAAGGAACCGCCTAATTCGATTCACACTTGGAATGATCTCGCTTCCAAGTTTGTGAATTACTTCTATCCTCCCTCTAAAACTTCTAATCTACGTTCTCGAAATCTTTCGGTTCCAACAAGCTTTTGATGAAACGTTTAGTGAAGCTTGGGACCGATTCAAAGATTTGAAGGAGAAATGTCCGAACCACGGGTTTACCGACCTTCAGCAGATTGATACGTTTTATAATGGGTTATGTCATGCTGACCAAGATTCACTTAATTCTGCTGCGGGTGGTAACTTGTTGGCTAGGAACACGAATGATGCTTTCATGATAATTGAGAATAAAGCTCGTGTGAGAATGTCAAGGAATAAACCTCAAGTGTCTAATAATGGTAAAAATAATGATGAATTGGTAAATATGATTGTGGCTTTAACAAAGAAAGTTGATGCAATGTCTATTGAAAAACCAAACCATCAAGTTAATGTGGTTAGTCGCGGTTGTGAGACTTGAGGTGGTCCACATTTGTATTATGAATGTCCGGCCATCGGTGCCTTTTCTCAAAACGCGTATGCTGCAAACGCGGGTAACACGGTTACCCACAACCTCAAGGAGACCATAATCTCCTCAGCTACCGTTCTTCTCATTTTCTTGGACCGCCCATTCTTGAACAACAAAACCAAGTCAATCAAGCCAGTCAGAATCATAATGTGCAGAATCGTAATAATCAAGGAAATCAAAATCAGAGTCGAGCTAATAACGGTTTTCAAAATCATAATCAAGGGTTTAATCAAAACAGGGGTTTTCAAGGTAATTACAATCAAGGCCCGCCTCAAGAGAACAATTTTCAAAACCAACAAAACCATGGAAATCCTGGGAATTTTCAGAACGTTAATCATGGAAATCAAAATCATGGTAATTACCAAAACCGTGGGCAAAATTTCAATAATAATCAAAATCAAGGTGTTATTCAAAATCCGTCGCCTACGGAAGATTTGATTAAGCAATTGATTCAAAACCAACAATCTTTTATGGCAAAATATGAAGAGTCAACACGGTTGTTTGCTAATCAAGTCAGTGATATTAACAAGCGTTTAAATGATCGACCCTCGGGTTCGGGTATTACATCTTTGCCAAGCAACACGATCGCAAACCCGAGGGGCGAAGTTAAGGCGATCATAACTCGCAGTGGTGCTCAATATGATGGACCCGCAGCTCCTACTACCTCTTCTTCTTCTTCGTCTCCGCCTAAGGTAGTGGACTGTGAGACCGAGGCGACAAAGGACCCGGTTCCTCCTATTAATAATGGAGGAGCTGAAAATGTCCAACCTCCGGTTGTCCAAAAATTGAAAGATAAAGAAAAAGTTGTTTTTGAGAATAATGTGAAATACAAGTCTAAATTGCCATATCCGTCACGATTTAACGATGAAGAGCTTCGTGCAAAGTCTAAAATACAAATGGAAAAATTTCTGGATATCTTTCAAAAATTACACTTTGATATAAGTTTTATGGATGCTCTCGTGTACATGCCGAAATTTGCTTCAACGTTCAAAAACCTCATAAGTAATAAAGAGAAATTGCTTGAATTAGCCGAAACGCCGATAAATGCTCAATGTTCAGCGATTCTTCTCAAAAAGCTTCCCGAAAAGCTTGGTGACTCGGGAAAGTTTCTCATTCCATGTTCGTTGAAAGATCAAGAAGTTTGTAACGCCCTGGCCGAGTCGGGTGCGAGTATAAACCTCATGCCATTATCGATCTACGAACAACTTGGAATGGGGGCTCTTAAACCGACGAGAATGACTTTGGAGCTTGCTAATCGATCGTTCACTCATCCAGTTGGAATTGCTGAGGAAGTTTTTGTTCGTGTGAATTCGTGTACTTTTCCGGCAGATTTTGTTGTTGTCAATTTTGAAGCTGATCCGAGAGTTCCTCTAATACTAGGGCGACCGTTTTTACGAACCGCTAAAGCCCTAGTAGATCATTTTGAGGATACTCTAACCTTACGACATGATGACGATATTATGATTTTTAAAGCCGATGATTCAAAATCGAAGAAGTACTCCGTCAAAAGCATCGATGTTTGTGATTATACCTTTGATGATTTTGTTAAAACTTTTGTCTCCGACTCTTCCCCATCATTTCCTCTGATTCAGGAATATGATTCTCTTTGGGAAGAGGTCGATGAATTTCTTGCAGTTGAAACGATTCCGATTTCTGAGACTGACGAATCTTACTTTGATTCGTAGGGGGATATTATTTTTCTTAATAATTTGATGAACGATGAACCGTCAATCCCTCCGGATAAAGTTAAGACGAAGATTGAGCTTATAATTGACGATCCTCTGGAGCCCGAGCTCGAGGAATTTTTACCAGACTTTGAGAGTTTTACCTTCGATACGACTGAGGAGATAAGTGGCAATCCCACTTATCGTCTTGATTTTTCTAAGCCGACATTTGAAACTTTTCATTTTGATACCGATCACTCGGAAGAGACGAGTCGTGGCAATCCCACTTCTCATGCTTTTATCTCTCTTCCGGTGTATGAGTCATTTTGTTTTGATGAATCTGAATGTGAAATTGAAAAGTTTTCTAAATCTGAATATGAGAGTTTCAGTTTTGATCTTGAAATTGATCATGATCCGGGTGGTGTGTTTAAAAATGAGAGTTTTAAAGAAAATTTTATCCCATCCCTCCCACCCGGAAAGGATTTTAAAAGGAGCTTAAATGATAAACGTCATAATTCCATAATTATGAAATTTTCTTTTGATGAAGATGAGTTTTTCAAGATTGTTATCATAACTTTCTTGCCATTCGTAATGTTTGGTGTGGTTTCTCTTATCCTTCACTCAGTGGGGAGTGAGGATGTTGTTTTTGATCCTGGTATCGTTTTTCAAAGTTTTCAATATTAAAATACCAACGGTTATCTCTTCGGGATGGAACTTTCAAATAAATCATATGTTTTTCAAAATATTTTGCATGAAAGCCCGAATGAGATTATTTTTCCACGGATTTTTCCTCAAGGAAGAATTAATTCGGGGATCGAGTCAAGCTCATGTGACTCGGTGAACAAAAACAAGCGCTTCGTGGGTGGCAACCCATGCTTATCCAATTTCATCTTCTTATTTTCTATTTTCTAACAAATAACGTGAGGAGGGGGTGACTCTTCTACTCTTGTGTTCCGTGATTGTTTGTGATGTTTGTTAGGATTGTCCGCGATTTATGATGACTCTCGTGCTCGTTATTTCTTCACTTGGAGTTTCATTCATCGGTGCTACTTGGAAATCCTATATCCGTTAAATCTTATCGACTAACGTTTTCTTTGGCATAATTAATAAATGGCCTAGAATTTTGTTAGGATTACCTTTGCCCATAACACATTGAGGACAATGTTTCGTTCTAGTCGGGGGGAAGGTGAATCTTCGATTCGATTTTGACCTTGTATTTTTCACATGTCGTGTACTCTCGCAACTCCGTTTTTCCATCAAAAATAAAAAAAATTGAAAAAATTGAAAAATTTCAAAAATTTTGATGAAAAAGTCATGAAAAAGTACAAAAAATGAGAAAAAGTTAAAAAAGTTGTGCAAAAATATAATAAAGTTTGAATAAGTGTTTTGACACCTTGTTGACTTTCATGCTGGCGAGAGTAGGAATAAATATTTTAACTTGACCGGGCATGTTGAGCTCTAGCTTGTTCCCTTAACCAATGATGATCACATAAGCTTGTGCTAGTTTTGTACACCAAGAGCTAAAAAATGCGAATTCTTTCTTTAGAATCTGCAAGTTCCCGTACTTGACTTTATACATGCGCAGCTTAAAAGATTTCGCTAGTCTTTTACATAAGGAGCTAGAAAACGCGAATTCTTCTTCTAGAATTTGCAAGTTTCCGTAACTGACTTTATATATGCATGGCCGATTATCGGCTAAGTATTCGCTGGTTTCATTACTTGGAATCTTAAGTTGCGAATAGCGAGAAATGATAGAGTTTATTTAGAAGTTAGATGCTAAACGTGGAGTAGTGGTTCTCTTTAGAGCTCATGAGAGGTACTTGTGGCTTTTTACTCCCATCAGATACGTCACCAATATATAATAGATGTTCTAGGTTAATTAGTGGTATTTTGGTTTGAATAATATTTAGTTATTTGTTTTCTTAAGAGAATTTTTGCTTTAGAAGTTGGGTACATATCAAGGAACATAAAAAATAAGAGCAAAAAAGTGAAAAATCAAAAGTCCAAAGTTGATTATCTATGTGGTTTTGGAGCTACCCGATAAGCTTCCATTGATGTATGAGAAAAGTCAAGAAAGAAAGATAAAAAGTGAAAAGTATGAAAAAAGTGAAAAAAGTAAAATGAAAAAGTGAAAGTTGAAAGTTATATCGAATAAGAGCTTATGTATGTAAATAAGTTTTTGGCGCGTGAGGTGCATGTAGGGCTGAGCAAACGGACCGGCCGGACCGGACCGACCGACAAAACCGACCGGACCGAGACCGACCGGACCGGACCGACCACATTCGGTCCGGTCCTCGGTCTAAGCTTTTTGCCAAATTCGGTCTCGGTCCGGTCGGTCCGGTCCGGTCCGGTCCGGACCGACCAAAAACCCGAAAAAACTTGCCTAATTGGACCGGACCGACCGAAGACCGACCGGACCGAGACCGGACCGAGACCGGACCGACCATATTCGGTCCGGTCTCGGTCTATGGTTTTCCGGTTCTCGGTCTTCGGTCCGGTCCGGTCTTGGCCGGTCCGGTCCGGTTTCCGACCGATGATCACCCCTAGGTGCATGTGATTAGTGATTAGTAATCAGTCACATGAGGTGCACGTGATCGTACTCCGCAACTTATATCTTTGATATTGTATGTACCCCAAATTCCTTGATGTGGACCGAATTTCTTTTGCAGTGGTTCTTAAGAGAAAATGAATAACTACTTATCGTTTTAACTTAGGTATCACTATTGGACTAAAAATTATTGAAACGAGAATATATGAAGCAATTCATTTCTCAACAAAATAAAATATTGAGATACAAAACCTAGGAAATGGGAGTAAGAAGTTTCCACAAGTAACTGTTATGAGTAGTGTTAGCATCTAATTTGTAAATAAGCTATGATCTCATTTGTACGCTTAGTTTGGGGACTCGTGAAAAATCAAGGATGACGATTTTTATCCGTACGGTCGCTTCTTAATAGAAGTGTTTCAACTCGTTGACCCTAATAATTATTGCAAGATAATGAAAGTTCAGCATACCGTCACGGTTATGAAGAATGAAAAGTACAAAAATAAGAAGTGTAAGTGGAATAAAGGAATAAAAGAAAAATTTTAGAAAATGGAGCGTTTTCGGGAATAAATGATTTTATAATTTCTTTCGAACCTCCTTGCTATTTTACAAAGTTAGTAGGAAGAATTATGAAATTATTTATCCCAAGAGCGTGAATTGATCACATTGCGTGAGGACACGGCAATACCTTAGTCGGGTGGATTTTGGTGAGTGTTTATTCACTCACTATTGTATGGCTAATTATCAACCCAAAACGACTATTTGAGCTAACAAATGCCAAGAAAACACTTGTTTTTGTGTTGTGAATGTGCAGGAACGGATTTATCAATAAAAGACGAAAAATCACACGAATACCAGAAAAACGAGCATGAGAGTAGAAGTTGGTCAAAAAGTCAAAGCCGGGGGATCTAAAGTCAACTACAGTCCTTCATCTATTCAGACTTGGCAAGATTAGTCCCTGAAATTTATTCAACCCTTGGAGTTTAAAAGTTAACACAAATGGTCCTTGGATTTCAATATACCAAATCTGAAAATACAATATATATAGCCTGGTCCAATTTGTTTTTACAAATCCAATTCCATTTTTAATCCACAATAACTAAAGGCCCATTCCCACAAGCCCATCACTAAACCCTTTTTTACCCGAGCCCATTTTTACACTCGGTCAACCTCAGTCAACATACAAATATTAAAACCAAACGCACCATTTCTTATTTTACCCCCATTTCCCCCAAACCCAGAAAACCCCCAATTATGAACCCTAATTGCACAAGTGCCCAAATTGGCTCGAACCACTTTAAGCCACACCAATTAACTATTAAATACCAATCATTAGAGCTTCTAGAAGCCCTCATGTGATGTATCATGTGTCAGAGAGAATGAGATGTGATGAATGACACTTGGCAGGGTATAATTGGTGGGAACACATCATTTTTTGAGCATTGGATTCGGTTTCTAGAAGCAGACAAGTCAAAGAATGTAAGAGAGGACAGATGGAAGAAGCAAATTGGTTAGGCCACATCACTAATTTGATCCAAGGGTTGTGATGAATTGAAAGAAGCACAAATCACATCTGATGGCTAATAAGGGATTAAAAGAAGCACAATAGTGGCTCGGATTGCCAGCGT
The DNA here is from genome assembly GCA_030686995.1 of Artemisia argyi. NCBI lineage: Eukaryota > Viridiplantae > Streptophyta > Magnoliopsida > Asterales > Asteraceae > Artemisia > Artemisia argyi. Next base: position 12,783 of record JARVZY010000779.1, on the reverse strand, counting down.
GGATTTGGACCCCAACTCCTCACTCTGCTTCTATAAATAGTGGTAGATTTTTAGCTTAAAGGGTGGAGTTTTTAGGCTAGCTAAACTCTGCCAATTTGTATTTTGAATGTACTTAGTTTAGATTACTTGTAATTTCTTTTAATTTCAATGAAATTTCTTTTATGTTTAATCAACTAAGCTTATTATTAATACTTTTTCTGCTTATTACTCAGTTCTTATTTCAGTCTCATTAATTCATTTCCTTTCAAATTACTTTAATCTTCAAATCTGTTTTCATTTCATTTTAACTAGTTTTATAAAATCAGAAAATCAATAAAAAAAATAGAAATAGATTTGTGGTATTTAGCTTTTAAATAACCTGAAAATTTGTTTGTACATCTCATTTTAACTTTTCATAGTTTGGGAGAAAGTTGTTTACGGTTTTAATTTCCATAAGTACATTGGTCAACCAAAGTCAAACTGACTTTGAATCTTTGGAACCTGAGGAGATTGTGATAAGCTGAGACAATTGGGGAAGGTTTCAGCCTATCTTAAAGATAGGCTAGCAAAGAGAACTCCCTCTGTTTAGCTGAGGGAGATAAGTTGGTAAATTCTGTTTTCAAGTTCTGCATTAATAGTATCTGTTAAGTTTTGAGTTCTTAGTTTGCTTAATTAGAACTGTTTCATTGGTTTGAGTATTGTAGTTCATGTCTTATGCTATTGTAGTTCATAGTTTAATTTGTTGCTTAGATCTGTGTATTGAGAGCTTCATTAGTGTATCTGTTATATTGTGGATCTGCTTATGTTGCATCTTTGATTTCTGTAGTATATTTAGATTCAATAGCTTTTGTGTGTTGATTTAGGTTCTATCATTGTTAGTTCAGCTATTCTGTTTATTGATTTGATAGCTAGTAGCTCATTGCACCATTCCATTGTTGTTACTAAATGATAAGGTATTGTTTGGCTCTACTGATTGCTGTGTCTAGCTGTTGTTATTTTGGAGTTTGAGCTTCACTTTCTATTCATATTAGGTAAGTGTTACTCAGTATTGGCATAATATAGTAGATTAGTTCATTAAAAGTCAAGGTTAGGTTTCAAATCTTTTTAACTGTTGTGATAAATTGAAACAGTTAGAGTAAGCTGCATAAGTAGTTAAATTTTAGATCTAGTTAGCTTAATTTAGAGTAATTGTAGCTTAAAATCATTTGTAGAAGTGGAATTTAGCAGTAGAAATTGGATTTAGTCAAATGCTTGTAGTAAGTAGAATAGTAATTGTTTCAGTTTTCATGTGCATAGGCTGCTGATCTTATTTCTTTAAGAGTTTCACATGATTGAATCCGAGAAGGGACTTAGTTGTTGGATGAACTCAGTTGAGTAGAATAGCCTTTGCCTCTGTCTTATTTCATTTGTTAGTTAATTAGGTGAACATTGTTTGGTCTGATTAGTCATAGTGTAGGTTCTGTTTGCCGTTAAGATATATTGGACTGCATTTGATAATCTGTACCTATATCTGAGTTTAATAGTTTTTTTTAAGCTTCTTATTAGTTGGATTTAGAATTGTGGGTAGTCATTTTGCTTCTGTTTCAGCTGTGCTATTTCTGCTTATGTGATTTGAGCTTTTCTTGTCAGCGTATTGATTCATTAAAGTTGCTTTAGTGAGACTGTTGACTGCTATTGTACTTAGGCTTGCAGAATTTGTGTTATAGATTGTTATTGCTTATTGATTGATGTTCTGAGTAGTTATGCAATAGTATTAGAATTGTGATTCACATCTTTGCTTCTGTTCTGCCTTTGCTTATTCTGCTTTCATCTGTGAGCTTTATTATAGCTTATTACTTTTGAATTGAGCATCTGTTGAAAATCTGAGTTTCTAATTGAGCATATTTTGCATTCTCTGAGTTCATTGCATCATTGTCATCTTGAGTTTCAATTTTCAGATTAATTGGATCTCAAGTGCTTAATAATAAGCACTTGAGATAAGCAGTTTTTGCTAAATAAGCAGTTTAGTTTTTCTAATTCTTTTCAAAATTTTATTTTAAGTTCTTTTTATTATTTTAGAATTTCTGGAATTTTTCCAGATTTTTCCAACCCTTTTTACTATTTTTCTTATTTTATTTTGATTTTTATTCAATTTTTAAATAGCTTTAAATAGCAAAAATCCATAAAAAATTAGAAAAAGCTCTGAAAAATACAAAAATATTTTTAGAAATTCTTTTATAATATTTTAAAATTTCTAGAATTTAATTTTCATTTTTCCAAGTTATTTTTCTATTTTTCTTTATTTTTAATTCATTTTTAATTCCAAAAATAGGAAATTAATTCTAGAAAATAAATAAAAAGTGAAAAAAATATTTTTCTTTTTCTTAAAATTCTTTTTATTAGTTTAAGATTTTTAGAAAATATCTCCAAGTCCGTAGGATCATTTTTCGATATACGTTATGTTTTAAATTTTGCGGTTGCGTTTCCGTTTTTACGTTTTTCACTTTTGTGCATAATTAGCTTGTAATCTTTGCATATATCATACTTGTTTGTGAATACGTGAACTATTTGATTTCTATTTTCACTTTCTCACTTTTCAATTCACGATTTCACGAATCGATATTCTCGATTCCATTCGCCTTCGTTGGGAAACGACTCGGGTGATCCGTATTTTACGCGGATCACTTCGATACTATACTATATTATATATAATTGGTTTTCACACAAATCATTTAGGAACGTTTGTTGCATACCGAAAGGATACATGATAGGAATCGGGATCCATTCTCCTCTTCTCCATCACCTCACTCTTGATAAGATAAATGGGCAGTTGAGTTTGAAAGGTTCGCCTCAATTTTCTGTCCCAAGGTGAGAGGTATTTATCTTTCTGACTGCCAAGGCTATCATACAATGTTATAACACCAGTGGAAATTGTCAATTCACCCAAAGTCCAGTGCACGTCAGGTTGATTAATTGGAAAGAAGACGTACAATATTTGCATTAACGCAATTTAAATGTTGAATGTGTAGATAGTGAAGAGACAAAGTCATAATATAGTATCTGAAATTAAAAAATCATGAACCGTAATATAGGATAACCTATATTACTTGAAGTTTTAAAATACACACCTTTTCAATGCCTTGACGAAACCATGGGATACCATTCGTTACTCCATCAGCATAGCATAGCGGTAGCTCATGGCCGAGGATCATGGTGCAAAAAAAAGGACCAACCATGACCCAGTCAGCATCGTCGGGTTGAAAATGCATCATTAAATCAACAAAAAATTCAATATGCTGTCATATAAAAAGAGAAAAAAAATTAACATTGACTATATGACTAGGACTGGAGTTAATTTATAAGATTTTATACTTGTAAGAACTACATACCGAATCACTTAGCCATCCTCTACCCTTGACGTCCCTGCCCAACAATCTCAGCCAAAACTCGGGATTAGCAGACGTACCGCCGCTTCCCCATGGAAAATGAAATAACTGCTGGTCAGCCAATTTCCTAATCTTCTTTTGTTCATCCAAAAAACACAATATTTCTGGGTGGACAAACGCTTTATACATTGTGCCCATAACATTGCGTTTAAGGTTCTGAAATGTCGCATTAAAATAAATTGTATGGTTAGAAACACATAAAAAGGTAAATCTATCTAAATCAGCAAAACCACTAAATACCTCTTTCCATGGCTTGAGAGGAATCTCTTTCCCATCAGGTCCAATGACCTTAGGAGTAACGTGCGGAACATATTTCTTTTGACGCTTTCTTAAAACTCTTGGAGTAGTCGCTGGTTGCTGTGTGTATGGGGATTGCAAGACTTTGCTCACCTTCTTTTCACGTTCAAAGGGAACACGTAAAGTTTTAACGGAATCTGTCTCACAGTCAAACATCTCAACATCCACCAAATGACTAGGACTGCCGACTACCTGACTAAAGGCATGCTCTAAATTTTGTGGTGTACACACCATGTTGGTCACTTGCACAACTTGGTCATCGTCAAAAAGAAGAATGTCCTGAAAAATAATTAACTTATCATGAATTTGCGTATTGGTTAGTATTTGATTTAATTAGCATGTTAAAAGTGTAAGTATCGAGTTAAAAGGGGAGTTTGAAATGTGTGGATCATTCACCACCTCATCCTCTGCCACGTATTGGTCATCGTTCTTAATCGGCACATCCTAAAAAATAGATGACATTGTGTGACTGTTTTGTTTTTTTAATTATGGTTTGATAATATAAACATGTTAAACTTTTCTTTACCGGTATAAGAGGGGCATTTGATTTTTGTGGCTCATTCATAAATGTTTCATCCACTGGAACATGTTGGTCATCCTCGTTCAACACAGGAACATGTTGTTCATCATTCGCCACTTCATCCACAGACATTTCTTCATCAGGTTCAACAAGGCTCTCATCCTGAAAAAATGGATGCGTAAACAGGCCAAATGTTCGGTGTAGTAAAGGTAATTAAAAATAAATAAACAAAAAGACGTGTATATATTACCTCATAACCTGACGGACATTCAGGTGAGCCTGTAAGGTTATCCACTACTTCTTGTACCTCTTGTGTAGATAGATCGTTAGCCGAGGAGAAAACATCTTCATGCACATCCATATTATCTTCATTTTCAGTTGATTTCTGAAATATATATATATATATATATATATATATATATATATATATATATATATATATATATATATATATATATATATATATATATATATAAATAGTTAGAAAAACAAATTAACTCAAATTCTATCGTAAAAAAACATATAAATATATGATAGCAACACTATCGTAAACAACAAACCTTTGAATCGTGATCTGCATCCATATTATCATCATTTGTAGTTGATTTCTGAAAAAAAATATAAAATAAAAAATAATTAGAAACAGTTATGTAACTCGCTAACTTATTGCGGTGGCCGAGGATTTCAAAAATTACAAAACGGATACATACTTGGTTCTATTACACTAAACTGATACATAGTTGGTTCTATTACACATAACTGATACATAGTTGGTTCTATTATACATAGTTGGTTCTATTACACATAACTAATACATAGTTGGTTCTATTACACATAACTTATACATAGTTGGTTCTATTACACATAACACTTACAAAAACATACAAACAACTAAAACATACTAAAACTGATACATGCAGCCTTCTAACAACCCTACATAGTTGCAAATTGATATACAAAACAATCTGGATGAGTAAGAAGCAGTAGTGAGTCGTTTAAGGTAGGGCTGAGCATCGGGCGAAAACCGGACCGGACCGACCAAGACCGGACCGGACCGAGGACCGAGAACCGGAAAAACCATAGACCAAGACCGGACCGAATATGGTCGGTCCGGTCTCGGTCCGGTCCGGTTCGGTCGGTCTTCGGTCGGTCCGGTCCAATTAGGCAAGTTTTTTCGGGTTTTTGGTCGGTCCGGACCGGACCGACCGGGCCGAGGACCGAATTTGGCAAAAAGCTTAGACCGAGGACCGGACCGAATGTGGTCGGTCCGGTCCGGTCGGTCTCGGTCCGGTCGGTTTTGTCGGTCGGTCCGGTCCATCCGGTCCGTTTGCTCAGCCCTAGTTTAAGGAGCACATGAAGAAGGACCCTGCATCTGCTTCAACATGAAGATTAATAAACTCTTGTGACGAAATTTGGAAGGCTTCAAGTGTGTGATCCATTCGATAGGGCTTGTCAACTTCAAAAACAGGATTTCCACTATTCGTAAATCCAAGTAATTTTAACAATTGCGGAGTGAAGATGTTGAATAGTGTTTTAAAGGAGGTAATTTTGTTATAACGATTCAACTTTAGCTCCCATATATAGAATGAGTGCCACTGATCGCCTATCACGTTCCCAAAAATAACAAGAGAATCTCTTAACTTTGAAACATAGAAGGGTACCGAAAGACGACTTAGTAAGCCACCAGGTATATCTATGACCGAAAATATGTGGTTAACCAAATCAAAGGAGACAATCATATAATGTTTTTGCGATGAAACGCCAGCATCACCAACAATTCTTTCAGAAGCCGCCCAATAAATAAAACTACCTATAACTGCCTGACTTGAACATTTAAGTCGGATTGATTGACGAGGCAAATTTTCATTTTCTAAATTCTTCCAACACTGGGAGTTCAATGTAAACACCCAAACATTCCACGGTCCGTGTCCATGAACCGGGTAGAAAATCCTTAGAATGGTAGGGTCAAAAGTGTTGGGAATAACACCAAAACCCACAGCAACTTTATGAGATTCATACTCACCTAACAAACTAGGGAATAACATAGCAACTGATTTTCTTATTGATGGGTTCCAAAGAACAGCCATCTTAAAAGAATCAGACAAACATATCAAACCATGAGAGCTACCAATTGGAATAAGATTTAAATAACCGAAGTTTGTATTAGATAATACTTGTGGAATATTTGGAAATAACCTATGTTGTGGGGACAAATTTCTAGTATCATCTTGAAAACATAGAAATTTTGACTCAACAAACCCTTGCTTGTACATTATAAGGAAACAACAAGGCTGAGTCGGACGAACACGAAAACGGACATGGAAGTTAGAGCTATCAATGAAAGACTTCCATGTCTTTGAGACTGTTCTGAACTGAATTAAAGCTTGGACAGGAAGTTTATTAATGATTTCGGTTTGAATCTCGTAAGGTATGTTGTCCGACATTTTTTGGAGAGGCAATGGTAATATAGAAATAAGATGGCTTAGAACTAGTAAAGTCTTTTAGTATATATAATAGGAGCAATTAGGTAAGTAATAAAGGCTTGTACACATGGTTGATGTGACTAGCCTCATAAATACACAATATGGAGTTTGGTGATGAAATAAATAAGAGATTTAATATAGAACCTAAACACCTTATGAGTGTAACCTCTAACAAATAATAGTACAAAGTGGCTAAGCAACTCTTTAATTTATCATATGCAACTCTTTAACATTCGGCTAAAATATACAATGAAATCCAAACTATCGCTTAGGGCATACAAGTATTTTGCTTCATGAAAAAATAAACAATAACTAGAACACTTCAATTGCATTGTATATATATATATACACATATATATATGTTTCAAATTGTAAGTAAGTAATATAACCTTTTCAACAAAAACTCTTGTAGTGTCGCACGGACCACCATTCATCTGATTAACACCATCAGCCTAGAAGCAAAATACATTCATGAAAAAAAGTGAAAGCAAAATATATATATGTATGTTTGAAAGTGTAAGTAAGTAATATAACCTTCTCAACAAAAACTCTTGTAGTGTCGGATGGACCACCATTCACCTGACTAACACCATCAGCAATGATACGATGGATAAAATTCTGAAGTCCGGTAATCTGCCGTTGCATTTGGGCCATCTGAACTACAAGTGATGCGTTAGGAGGTATGTCCGCATCCATATCCGTCATCTGAGTAAACCCATCGGGCTTCAAATTTGCAACAAGTTCACGAAGATGATTAATCTGCTGTTGCATACCATCCATTTGCGTTGCAACTGCTGCGCTAGATGGCATCTATTCATACACTTGCGGCATGGTTTTCTCCACATACCTACGCAACTCTGTACGGATATGTGTCGACCGATGAATCTCAGTACAAACGACAGAACAACTTTTACGTGGTGTCATCTTGGCCCGTGATCCTGTCGCCACTTTTGGTGTGTTCATGTTTGGACTAGGTGGTACATCATTCAAAGAGCCTGATGGCATAAACTTCCCGAAATAGTCTAGACTCGAACTCCACCATAGTTGATTTCTCTCAACATCTGTGTATTAAATAAGTATTACTTTATTAAATAATAACAGCTATCTCAACTAAAGAAATTCAATGAAACAGCATACTAATCATTCAAACCCAGAATATTGGAAACTATGCTACTGAATTGAAATTGGAAACTATAAAATGGAAATGAGAACGTTATTAATAGCAAAGACAGTTACTAAAATGAAACTAATGAACACAGATTTAACCAAATAGTTATACTCAAGGTTATAAATAGCGTGAGGCGTGGCATGGCGGCGAAGCCAAGCCTCAAGCTATACGAGCTATAGCGAAGCTATAGCGTTTTTTGAGGCGTGACCAAGGCGGCATAATTTTTTTACAGATTTATATATATATATATATATATATATATATATATATATATATATATATATATATATATATATATATATATATATATATATATATATATATATATATAATACATCATGTTTATAAAACGCGTTATACATAAAAAATAAACTCAAAAAGCTAAACTATTATTTGCATTTTTCGTCATTTCTTTAAATAAAACCTTCTCCGTGAGAGTAAACTGCTAAAAGATAAAATGTAAAAACCTAAAAACTACGGTATAAAACATCACATTCACATATTCACATTCACTTGTTATATTATCTTTTAGCATTTGATTTATAAAGTTAGCCCAAGCCCAAGTTCGTTCTAGCCCAATAATAATAAATCACTAAATCCTACAAAAGCTTCAAAATAAAGCGCCACGCTTCACGCTATAGCACGCCTTACCACGCTTTTTCGCGCTTCATAACACGCTACGCGTTAAGAAGACGCCTTGGCCTGTTTCGTAACGTGGAGGCCACGCCTCGCGCTATGGCGCGCTATTTAGAACCCTGGTTATACTACAAATCAAATAAGCTCAGCTACAAATTAATAACAACTATCTCAACTAAAGAAATTCAATGAAACAACATACTAATCATTCAAACAGCAAACTAAAACCTAATAAAAAAGAATTAAGATTGTGAAGTAAACCATAGTAAAGCTTACTACATTAAACATAGACTGCTTAGATCAACACAACATCAGTAAACCATAGTAAAGCTTACTACATTAAACGTTACAGATGTTTAGTAAAGAAAATAGTCTAAGAAACATCACTCATCTTGAATGCGATAATGAAGGAGTGTGACATGTCATGAACAGTCCACACTATATCATTCTCGCATTGAAGACGTCTCAATTATAATGGCATATCTATCTAACGATTTTTGGTTTTGAGCTTTAGTGCTTTATTTTCAGGATACCGTTATCAAACACCAACCTGTATAAAACGGTATCCTGAAAATAAAGCATTAAAGCTCAAAACCAAAAATCGTTAGATACATCTTCCGCTATAATTGAGCTTTAAGTCCTTAGAAAACATGTTCTTACTATCATTTTTATCGCTCAAATTAAATGTCATGAACATACTTATTAATTAAGTAGATTCGACGACATTAGAGAGCTAATTAAATATACACTAAGGAAAATATTAGTTTTGTTAAAATGTCATAATGCCCAACTTGACGACACCAAATAAGCATTTCTAAAATAACGCTAACTATTGTCAACAAACCCTAATCAATAAACTGCTTATGGACTTAGGCAAACAAAAAGAACATAAAATCACAGGAAAACACCAAGTATAAGCAATAATAAGATAAGAAGCAGTTTGGAAAGAAAATGAACTAATTGGCATAGAATGAGATTAAACAAGTAAAACTTAAGTTTTTATTGAAATAACTTCAAGATACACTAAATAAACTGCCTATGTGCTTATTAAATAAGTATTACTTTATTAACCTCATGCTTTAAAACACAAATAAAAAATCATATACAACTAATGTAAAATTCTCACCTGTCGGCAAGAGGCGAACACGGTAGTTAGTGCCAAAAAGAAGATCATAATCGTTAAATTCAAACTTCTGTCCATCCTCCCATGCAAGTGCTCTAGGTATCACACTGTCATCTTTAACCCACCAATTGGTAGCAGCATTGGGGTAGGTTTCCAAAATCCAAATCTATGAAAAAAAATAATAAATATAATAAACAAGCAATGAAAAAAAAAACACACGACTAACACTAACCTTCAAAGCAAACGCAAATCCACACAGCGTGTATGTTGCGACGTAACTAGGACCTTTCTCGGCAATTTCTGTCAAGTGTCGTTCCCTAACCTTTAAAACAGAATTGTATATCCTGTTGTGAAACTCCACCCATATATACTCGCCCCATGGAAACGCATTCCATGCATATAAATCGTCTACTAATACTAGGATTTCATCAAAGATTACACATCTTTCCTGTTTGCCCATAAAAACGTTCTCTAAAATTAACAACAAGCAAAGGCGTACAACATCATCATTTGTTAACGAACCAAACTCAAATGGATCATTAAGTATCTTTAAAAGATGCGAGGCCTTTATAGTACTTGTTCTCTCACGTAGATTTTCTCTAAGAATCTTTAAAATACGCGCTTTAAAACCAGATTGACGCTTGTGACAAGGAGCAAAAGAAACATCACCAAATCGAAACCCTAATATCAAACACATTTCCTGCCGACCAAATTCTAAACTGTGTTGCCCGATATCAAAATAAAATGGAGTATTGATATCATGGTTCTGAACTTCACGTTGATGTTGAAGTAAATAATGCAGCAAGTAGTTATCATGAAAATAAGTTTTTATCTTTAGCCAATCACCAAAAACTGTGCTTTTAAACAAGGAATGACGTTCCTTATTTGCGCTCAACTTTTGCCTTATGGTCTTTAGATAGTGCAACTTCAATCTCGTACTAACCTTGGCATGATACAACTGTAAACACAAAGCAACAAAACATATAATGATTATGACTTATCTAACTGGGTTAAGTAAATGCGTAAATAAAATTATGCCTCGTTATTTATATTAATCTTTACATCAGACATCACAAGAACAAAAACTGTTCTATGCATCACTATGAGAAAGTGCAAGCAGGTTATATCACAAATAATAATAAATTAACAAAGTTTAAGGATTTAAGAAATTCCCATCCCAACTCCTAGATCAACCAAGTCATTTTGGTATATACGAATACTTTAGTTTTAACTTTTAATTCTTTATTGTCTTGACGTGATGAAGCAGACATGTTTCTACTATTATAAGGTTAAACTTATTTGAAAATGTCTTAAACTCTTTTAACCACATGATTAATCTATAAGTCGCTAAAATGTTTTTCATGTAACCCTGTGCAGGCATAGAGTTAGGCGCTCAATATTAAGGGGGTGTTTGGCATTAGTAGAGGTAGACCTTTTCATTTTGACTACAACCATGCCTAATCTAAAATGGAACATGAATCTGTTATCCTTACTTATCCGGGCAAATGTCATTTTAGGTATGTCCTGGTAAGGAGATATGCCTTTTTCTTACTACATACTATCATATATCTCTTATATAACCTTTATTGAAATGCCTTTTTCGACAACATAATATCATACATCTCTTATATAGACGAGTACTTTTAATCTCAGGGAAAAAGGAATGGGGGCAAAAGCTCAACTACCCTACTGAGATACTAAAAACTCCAACCACTAAATCAGAACTTATCACTTACTAACCTAGATGAAACCTAGAAAATCTCTTAAATCTGATGGTGCAGGACAGTCAAATGTTCAATCAGGTAACTTTGATCTAAAAGTTAAGTGAATAAATGAGTCTCAAATTGCAAGCTAATTATGATGTAATAAGCAGTTATGCAACTATTGTGAGCTACAATTACTAGATATGCAACTAACTAATGAATAAGTTACACTAAATCACAAACAGTTAACTGTATTTGAAATTTAAAGAGCAACTTTGACTATTTTATGAAATAACCTACTATTATAATTCTATTTTAGACTACTACTATCCTGTTATAAGCTAAATGTTCAGAGAAAACAATGAAACCACAACAACTCATCACAGAAACTAACAAATCCAAACACTCCCTTATCTATCAGTTCCACACAATCTCACAGATGTAAACTTCTATACTCCTTAACAATGATCAAACATAAAATAAAGCAAAACCTAAACGGTAATAAGCAATCGAAAACACTCATAAGCACTTCTAAAGTTTAAATGCTTCGTCATTACCAAAACCACATAAAATACGCAACCCATCAGTAAACCGCAAAGGATGGATTCACTCACTTGTATTTCATCCATCAGTCAACCGCAAAGGATGGAAAACGAAATATCTTTGACTGATCGGATCTGTGTGACTGAGCGATTGGGAGTGATCGATTTCTCACTTTCTCGCCACCGTTTGGATTCTAAACCATGCACGTTTCCCAATACATATCGGTGTACTGTGTGTGTGTTTTTTTTATTTTTTTAAATTTTGAATTAATGAAAATAAGGCAAAAAAGTATTAATTAAAATAATAATAAAAAGTACAATAAGTGAGATTTGGTATAGTACAAATAAAATCTAAGCAAAAGATTTTCTGACACCTTTTTTCTTTTCCAAGGTCAAAAAGTACGCCGTCAGTCGAGCAGCCGTCAGTCGAGCAAATGAGTCGAGCAATTTTTTAATATTATAGAACAACCACTAGCAACAGTAACTAAGATCTTATCATAGATTTGGTCTGCCACAAAATATTAATAAAAAAAGAGAAAGTGGGACACGTGTCGCTCATATAGGCCGGTTGAGCAGTCGAGCAGTTGAGCATGACCAAAATGAAAAATGGGGTCAAATCATGACCAAACCATGAAATGGGTGAATGTTTTTGGCCTATTTTGGTAATTTCCTCTTAAAGATATACTTCGTATTATTTTTCTTCTTAAATGGTAATTACCGCATTGTTACTTAAGAGTGTTTACTAAATTAAGTGGTTTAGACTTTAGACTAATGTATGTATTAGGGGGTGGCAACCTTGTCTAATCTTGCCTCAAGATTAAACAAAATCAACCAATAATATGTTCAAAACACATTTCATACATTACCATGCCTCAACATGGATTTTAAGTGGCAATCTTGGTCCTCT